>JADBJO010024820.1:17500-20000 GCA_016801955.1 Conus betulinus
TATACAGTTGTGATAATAAAATTATTGGCTATCTGTGTCTTGCAATAACTGCTTGAAACTGTTAAAGGATGCTGATTAAAGTATCACATTCTGATAGGTCTAAACGAATGTTCAGCGCAGTCGTTCCTTCAATATTGCAAGCTGCTCTCTGAGCAGCTTGATCAACTTTCTCATTTGTTGAAATTCCACAATGTGTGAGGGCACCCGACAGAAAGTCACATTGATTCTTTTCATCGATGGTGTATGCGTCGGGTATTTCATTTCTGTAATAATCTTACAGCAGATCGTTGGATTTAAAGACTGTAAGGCAGAAAGGGCTGACTTTGAATTACCGCACAGTAAAAGTCGACAATTTTCTATGAAAGAATTTAAAACATAGTTCAGGGACACCAGAATAACAACTAATTCTGCAGTAAAAAATTGACAAGTGTTTGCCAACCATTTTCCAGTTTTGGTATCATAAAAGCTGCTCCTGTTCTATGGTCATCTAATACTGAGCCATCTGTAACGAAATGGAAGATGGTCCTTATATTGACTTTCCAAATGTGAATTTTACATATTTTTCTTATAAAAAAAATACGTTGGATCGTTTGTGTTCAGTTCAGTATAATTTGTGTCATAATTTGCTTTGGTTTGTTCCCATTTGGGAATGGGTGGAAAGGATGGATTGACGGCTATATTACTTTGGTTAATGTTTTTTTTCTTTTCCGTTGTTTTTTTTTTAAAGAGCAGATGTGTATGACTGAATGTGTCATGTGATTGGGAAAAGTATTATGTGAATGGAAAAGTTTCATGTCAAAGAAAAGAGTACTAAGAGATTTTGTAATTTTTGCGATTGTGAAATGGAACCTACGGTTTTGATGCTTTTTTTTTATTCATGGAGTGCAACCACCAGTGATATGGAAGAGTGGGACGCTGAGTGGATTGTGAAGTGTGTTCACCCAATGTGAGGAAGGATGGAAGATACTGTTACTTCAGAGGAGCTCTGGACACGAAGATAGGAGGATGTCCAATTGTAACCCTCGTGGGTTTTAATATAGTCAGGACTAGGATTGTCCTATGCAACCCTGGGTTGGGTGTGCTACATGGTTGGACTGGTTTGTCTGATGCAACCCTGGTTTGGGTGTGCTTAACCCCCTTGGTGGTGTAAGATGCCTGGCGTGGCAAGTTTCACTCAAGTATAGAGTGTAGATGTAGACTGGAAGTCTACTAGGGTAGGCTTGTTACTTATTCCCTAGAAGGTGAGTACCAGTTGGGGTTGTAAACTGGTTAAAGCAATTACATTAAAGGTGTAATTCTGATGATAACAGAAGTTTGATGATTGTAAAGATTTGAGGATATTGTGCTATATTTGGGAAAAAGAGAAAGATGAACGTTGAACGTGAAAAGAAAAGAAGAATTGAAAAATAAATAAAATACTGTTGTGTAAAGATTTTTTTCTGTACCCCAAATGTAGGTAGGAATAGGTTGGCAGAACAAGACTCATGTGAGTATTCTATTTTGATTTTGGAGTGAATGTGAAAGGAGTTAAAAAGGAGCTATGAATAATAAAAGTGAGAAAGAGAAAAAATAGATAAAATTCATTTTAGAGGTTAACCCTGGACCTAGGGTTTCATTACAGAATCCCTCGGCGTCCAGTGGTGTTCGTGGCTAGAGGTGTGCCAGTCTAGTGAAGATCCAGACTGTGGTGGTCCAGAGGTGGTACAGCCAATGGCACGAAAGCTCCTCGACAAGTTAAGAAGATGACTTGTCTTTACTGCAACTATTTCATATAACGAACTGATAGGGTAACATGTGTGTGAGGGTGTTTGATTCTTGATAAAACTTTGAATATTGTATTATTGTTTATATGTGGGGGAATATCTTGTGAAGAGAAGAAATAATTGTTGGAAAAACGTACTGAAGTGAAAAGAAGAATTAAGACCCTTTTCTTTATTGTTGAGTAAAGGGAGCGTTTTTTATAGAAAACTTAATTTTGCGATGATAGTGCTCCTTTGGGTAAATGGAGTGATTGTGTGTTGCATACGAAGTAAGCATACTGTGTTTGTGAGTGCAAGTGTGTATGTGCACAAACATGGGTGTGTGACAGTGGTGACCCCGTCTTTGAATTTAGGTTAAAGTTTAATAGGATTTAGGTTTTTTTGAGTGAGTACTGCTGCTAAAATATTGTTTTGAACTCCTTTGTATAAAAAAAGAAGTAAAGTTACTCTGCCAAATTGCAATTATAAAGATACTATTTTGTTCCCCTCTGCATTGTTGAATAATTATTGTTATATTTATTCATTTTCATTGGTATTTCCAATTTTGTTTTTCTTTTCTATACTTATGGTGTGAGTGAGTTATTTATGTAATGTATACTTGTTCTTAGTGTTCCCGTCTCCAGTTCTATGGGTGGTACTTTCAATTAGTGTGGCTACCTAAGGGTTCTTTTGCTTTGTCTTGCTTTTCCTTTTTTTTTTAATTTTCGCATCTCTTGGTTCTGTCTGTCTCTATTAAAATT
>JADBJO010024821.1:0-24638 GCA_016801955.1 Conus betulinus
ACATTTCTTTCAGACAACGAAACTGCATGATTTAGAGAAATGGGAAATGTGTAAGGTTGAAATAAGAAATTTTTGTATAGATTTTGGGAAAGGTCTGGCGTGTAAAAAAAGAAACGAGTCACGAATGTTGCAGTCACAGTTACAAAATCTAGAAAAAGAGCTTGCCAAGGATCCTGAAAACGAAAATATTAATAAAAGATTTATGAGAGTAAAACAAAATCTGGAGATTTTGCAGGCTTACAAAACCAGAGGTGCTCAGGTAAGATGTAGGCTTAAATGGATAGAAGAAGGAGAAAAGAATACAAAATATTTTGTGGTTTAGAAAAGGCACGAAGTAAAAAGGATTATTACAAGACTTTGTAAAGAAACCGGTAACATTACTACAGATCAAAGAGAAATAATGCAAGAACAAACGGCATTCTATAGACGATTGTATGCTCAGCATACTGAAGCAGCAAATGTAGAAGAAGCTGCTGACATTTTTATTGACAATGTAGAATTAAGACAGTTAGAAGAAAATGATGCAGTAATATGTGAAGGTATAGTGACATTAGAAGAGACGACATCTGCTCTAAAGAAAATGAAAAATGGCTCTGCTCCAGGAAGCGATGGCTTAACAACCAAGTTTTTATAAGTTTTTTCTGGTCAAATTAGGCGATGTTGTCACTAACTCCTATATTGAATCTTTTAACAAAGGAAAGCCTCTCATTTACACAACGGCAAGGTATTATAACTCTTTTTCACAAAGGCAAAGACTTGGATAGGGATAAACTTAATAAACTGGAGACCCATTACTCTTACTAATTCTGATTATAAAATCTTGGCAAAAGTACTCTCAGAAAGACTGGGTAAAGTCATCCATAACTTAGTCAACGAAGATCAAGTTGGCTACATAAAAGGACGAAATATATCAACAGTGTTAGAACCATCGATGATGTCATCAACTATTTAAATAAAACTGGAAAGGCGCGGGGTACCTATTAGCTATAGATTATGAAAAAGCTTTTGATTCCATATAAAAAAAATATCATCTACATGTATTCAAAGTATTAGGATTTGGGACCGATTTCCAGAGATGGGTACAAGTTTTTGACAATGGTAACCAAAGCTGCATCAACCATGGAGGTTGTTTATCTGAGCCATTTGATGTAACTTGTGGTATAAGGCGGGGATGTCCCTTTTCCCCATTAGCGTTCGTTTTAGCTGTGGAGCTCTTGGCAGCAAAGATCAGAAAAAGCCAAATAACAGGTATCCAAGTGCCAACAAGGGACCATACAAACGAACAGTACATAAAGATAAAACAACTCGCTGATGATACCACCTTATTCTTAGAAAACAAAAATGATATGATTGAATCTTTAAATATTCTGAAAGCATTCGAGACATTTTCTGGTCTTAAGTTAAATATGAATAAGACCAAAGCTATAAGAATGGGTAGGAGAATAAATGAAAACAATCTGCCTTTTTCTATAGTAGAAAGAATAAAAATACTGGGAATTTATTTCGAGAAAGATAAAATGGCTAAGAACATCGAAGAGAACTGGAAGAGCAGGGTTCAAACCATAGAAAAATCAATAAAGAACTGGAGTAAACGAGACATCAGCATTCATGGCAAAATTACAGTAATTAAATCTTTTTTTGATCAGTCAGTTAGTTTTTGTAATGCAGTCAATTGGTATTCCCTTTGAAGTCTTGCAGAGAATAAATACGATGTTATATAAATTTGTTTGGCAAAAGAAACACAGTAATCGGAAAGCATTTGAAAAGGTTTAAAGGAAAGTAATGGAATCAGATTATAGCTTAGGAGGTTTAAAAATGGTAAACATTATGGATCTTCAAAACAGCTTATATTTGCAATGGGCAGGGAAATTGTTCTCTGCAACAGACGAAAACTGGAGTAAGATTCCGAGATGGCACTTTGACAAAATAATAGATAATGATAGCATATTTAAGCTTAACTGTAATGCAAAACAGCTGCAGCAAATTGAACTAATAGATAATGAATTTTGGAGCAATGTAGTCACCATTTATTTGAATAATAATAGGAAAGTCAAATTAGAAGAAGTAACACCTACTACCTTTTTAGATCAAGTGCTATTCTATAATAATTTGATAAAATATAAAGGCAATATATTATATTTTCAAGCATGGAAAGAAAAGGGGATACAGTTTGTTAGAGACATTGTGCACATTAATGAAAATAGATTGCTTACTCTTACAGAAGTAGAGACAGTTTTAGGATATCGTAATGCAAATACTATTTTTGAGTACAATGCATTGCGAAACGCCCCTCCCATTATCTTGGCGGGAATGGATATATGACAACAATATCCCTCTTGACAATGTTTACTCTGCTGACTGTGAAGCTCATCTATTCAATAAAAAACCAAAAGAGATAAAGAAGTTACTGGAGCAAAGGAATCCAAGTTACATAACTGCAAATGGCAAAGACTTTTGGCGTAGAAACTTAACTTTGAAATAGACGATCTCGTATGGCTAATACCAAGAACATCAACAAAAGAGGTTAGGCTGAATGAACTACAATGGAAAATAAACCACAATATTTACCCTACTAATATTCTTTTGCAAAAAATGAAAGTATCGGAAACAAATAAGTGTGATAACTGTACAGATGAAATTGATTTTATCGAACATTTCTTTTTCTGCTGTCCTCCTGTCAACAAATTTTGGAATTATGTAGAAATATTGATTTCATCGAGAATCGGTAAATCCTTAAAACTGTCCTAACTGACGTACTCTTTGGTGTTTGCAGAGATGATATAAGTAAACAGAACACAAAATCGATTAACCATATCATATTAGTAGGGAAAATGTCCATTAGCATAGCACGTAAAACTGGAAAATTGATAGCATTACAAATGATCTTCGATCAACAGAAAAAAGGAACACCCGAAGGTGCCAGGGAGGACCCAGAGAAGCACTGTCCCCACCTGCCTTTAGAGCAGTAATACCACCCTTGGAGGCCTGCGCTGTGTTGACAATGGGTACAGGCACGCGGAGGACACTCCACCAAGATATCAAGGGACATAACCGCTCCTGAACAGAGGTAAATCAGACCACAGGATGCAACCCGCAACAGCCCCAAAGCAACATCTCCTTGGGGTGTACCAGCCCGTGCAGAGCCCACCGGCGAAAAAACACCACCCTCCAGCTGCCGAGCACACCCCACAGACCCAACCACCCTTGCCCACGGACAGATGAAGACAGTGCAACTCCAGACACAGCCAAGCTTTCGCCATACGGTCTTATGTGCCCTCAAGAGAGAATCCAAAGTCGTAGTCTTTCCCACTGTCAACAGGACTTTCCCTGTGGTCAGTGGGTCTTTCCTCACCGTCACTGGACCTTTCTCCAGGGTCAGCCTAGTTAAGGCAAAGAAGAAAAAGGAACACCCGAAGGTGCCGGGGAGGACCCAGAGAAGCACTGTCCCCACCTGCCTTTAGAGCAGTCCCGTACCACCCCTTGGAGGCCTGCGCTGTGTTGACAATGGGTACAGGCACGCGGAGGACACTCCACCAAGATATCAAGGGACATAACCGCTCCTGAACAGAGGTAAATCAGACCACAGGATGCAACCCGCAACAGCCCCAAAGCAACATCCCCTTGGGGTGTACCAGCCCGTGCAGAGCCCACCGGCAAAAACACCACCCTCCAGCTGCTGAGCACACATAGAACTGAGAAAGCGTTACATCAATTTACTTATTGCGTAATTAAGAAATAACAGGATTCAGAAACACGCTTTTGTATAACATCGGATACTGGAGATGTATCTCTTCCAGGAAGAAAAAAAAAGGGAAAAAAAAAAACAAAACCTGAAGACAAAGTATAACAGAAACCACTAGGTAGCCATCAGTTTGTGCTGTGGTACTAGTTTAATGTTTATCCGTTTGTTTTGCCTATTTGTTCTGTTTGTGTATGCATGATTTTTTTCCAAATTACACAGGTCATTGCTTATATATCTGTTCATTCTTAGAGCTGTATCTATGTATGGCTTGCCACCACCGTACATTTGCATACAAACTGCACAAGCCCACTCACGCACGCACAAAAACACGCTGTCCCACGCACGCACGCACGCACGCACACACACACGCACTAACAACATACATGAACATACACAGACGCACACCTCTCAACCCCACCCCCCCCCCACCTCCTTCACACATACACTTATTATCTCGCTTCTTGGCTTTCCTCATGTCTCCTTTTAAACCCCCTTTTCGCTATAAGGGTAGCATCTTTGGGGAATAGACCAATTTCCGAGATTATATGTGACTCTCGTCTAAGTCTCTTGTATACGTTTGCATGTTTCCTAGGATCGTCCTTGCATTTTTTTTTCGCCCTTCTTCTTCAAGGAAGATTACCGGGAATATTAAGTTCAGGAGCGACAGTGATGGATATTATATAATCACAGCTACTTTCCTCAGTCGCCATACCTCTCTTCGTTTGATGTGAATTTTTTTTTTTTTTTTTTTTTTTTTTTTACGTCTGTCAGTCTGTCTTCGGAAAAAGGAAAAAGAAAAAGGAAAAAAAAAAAAAAAAACGGAGGGAAAAAAGTTTAATTGTCTTTGCTTCATTTAAGTGGTTAGCGTTGTATAAGCAGCACATTACCAGCGTGTGAGTGCCAGTACACCACACATTAGAACATAAACAAACCCAGACACTTTTTGTATCAACCACTAAAACACTAAAATCAGCAAAAATGTGTCCATTTGTAAGAAAACATACAGACTCTGCATGGTGTGTAAGAGACTGGTTGGAGACAGGGAGAAAAAAAAAAAAAAAAAAAAAAAAAAGTAGTTGAAATTGTTTTTTTTTTTTTTTTTTTTCCGCTTTTTTTTTTTTTTGGCAGATGAAGAGGACAGTGTGAAGCACCAAAAAATGAAAGAGGTGGTTTTCGGCCTTAGGGAAAAAAAAAAAAATCGTCACCGCCTTAGGTGCTCCATTGATCCGATAACTGATGCCACAAAAAAAAAGAAAAAAAAAAAAGGTAGAGACCCGAAAACGTTTTGGTCAACTCTTAGAACGATTAACAGAAAGTCTTTAGTATCTAATGAAATTTCAATAAAACAATGGCTTGATCATTTTTACGGTGTTTTAATTCTCATGATAATATTTACGAGGAGGATAGTCTACTGGTACCCGAGTAATGAAAATATATAAGAACCCCTGTTAAATGACCCAATCACAAAAAGCGAAATAGAAGAAAGCATTAAAAGATTAAAAAGCGATAAAAGTGCTGGCCCAGACGGAATTGTAAAAGAAAATGTTAAAAAAATGTAAATAGTTTGGTTATTGAGTTTCTGGTGCGTCTTTTTAACAACTTTTCGAGTCTGGGACATTTTCAACTCAATGGTCGAAATCCATCATAATACCATTGCATAAAAAGGTGACATTATACCCAGATAATTATCACGGCGTAAGTCTGTCCAGTGTATTAGGCAAGATCTATAGCAGTATTTTGAAGTCAAGACTTACTAAATGGGCAGAAAGAGAAGAACAAATTATTGAAGATCAGTCGGGTTTTAGAAGTGAATATAGTACCATTGACCACGTTTTTCACCTTGCACTGTCCAGTTCAAAATTATCTCTCCAGAAATTCCAAGTTATACGTGGCTTTTGTTGACTTCCGGAAGGCCTTTAACTTGGTTAACAGAAACCTATTATGGGAGTGCCTGAGGAAATCTGGTGTGGATGGAAAATTGTATAATGCGCTGAGAGGAATCTATAATACCGTTCTAGCCTGTGTACGCGATAAATGCTTATTATCACAATATTTCATTGTCTAAGATGTGTCAAGCAAGGTCGTGTGCTAAGCCCCCTACTATTTTCATATTTCATTAATGAACTTGCTGTGAAGTTATCAAAATGTGGAAGACATGGCATTTCAACTAATCCCTGGAGGAATTGAAATGTTTCTGATGTTATTTGCCGATGACGTGATATTGCTGTCAGGCACTGTTATAGGGTTGCAAAATCAAATCAATGTACTTAAATCTGAAGCTGATAGAGTGCAATTGGTTGTAAATCTAGACAAAACTAATATAATAGTTTTTTCGTAAGGAAGGGTATCTCTCTGCAAATGAAATATGGCGGCATGGAAATGAGGAGATAAGGAAAACGAATAAATATGAATATCTAGGCATTGTTTTCACAACAAGATTAAGCTTGATGTCTGGCTGGACAGAAGTCGCTAGAAGGGTGGAAAAGGGGTTATTGAAATTCTTTGCACCATGAGAAGATTAAACTCGATTTATTCTAATACATTCTGGAAAATGTTTGATTCACAAATAGAACCCATGTAATCATACGGTGTTGAAGTTTGGGGACTTAATGAAAATAAACTAATGGAGAATATTCATTCATTTGCAATCAAAAGATTTCTAAACATACCTTTGCATTAATCAAATAAAATGTATTATGGAGAGTCAGGCCGATATCCTTTATTTATTAGAAATTATGTCAAAATGTGTGAGATGCTGGCTAAAAACAAATACGATTTCCACTAAATCGTATATGCAGACAGGCGTATGAAATGCTTTTTAGACAAATGGAAATAGGAGGGTACAATTGGGTGTTGGATGTTAAAAAGGTTTTAACAGAAAATGGATTTGGCATTGTTTGGATTGCACAAGGGGTAGGTAGTGAGAAAATGTTTTTGTCTGAATTTCAACAGCGACTGATTGATTGTTTTAAGCAAAACTGGCACTCCACTGTGGTTGGAAATGATAAATACGGCGGGTATTTTTCCTTTAAAGATTCATTGTATCCTGAAAAATATCTTGGTGTAAAAAACTAATAAATGGCGTAGGGATTCACTTGTCAGATTTAGGACAAGAACATATATACATATAAAAGGTGGGTTTACTTCAGATCCGATTATAAGTTCGATATGCCCGTTATGTTCGAATGGTTTCGAAGATGAGATGCATTTCTTATTCGATTGTTGTGAATATAATGAATTAAGAAACACAAGTAGTCTGTTTACTAAATGCAACACGCAAAGATATAACATAAGAAAAATACTGACATCAGAAAATGAAGACATTATCAGATCACTTGCTGCGTTCATTGCGAAAGAGCTGAAAGAGCTATTGCCAATAAATTCTTTGTCATTCTCTCTCTCTCTCTCTCTCTCTCTCTCTCTCTCTCTCTCTCTCTCTCTCTCTCTCTCTCTCTCATTTAGGCAGATTTCTTCTCAAGTTGTTTTTGCTCTTTGCATTTATCGTTTTCAAGAATGATGTACACCAGCTCTCAGATTTTATTTTCCCCAAGACTGATAAGTAGGGCCCGGATGTTGTTAGTATGAGTAGTTCAAAAAGCATGCACTTGAAAGGCATTTCGGATCAACGGTAGAAAGAAACTTGTGGAGAGCGTGGCAGCAGAGAGTCCTCAGAAGAGAAGCCCCCTTCAAGCAAGTGTTTCGGCCCTTATCTCCTGACACTCTAGGGGGGTGGGCCCACACCCGCTCCATGACTCCGGATGTCCCTCTGCTGCCCCCCTTTTTTTTTCCCCATGACCCTCTGGACATGCTCATTTTCCACTTCATGACTCGCACTCTAACCACTGAGCCACTGGGACACCTGATATTTGTAGGAAAGTTAAGCCTTATGAAGTTCACTTTTGTTCCTCCTTGCCCAGATCTAGCTTTAAACCCCTCTCTGCCGTTTCTTCTTGCCGGTATTTTCCTCCGACAGGCAGTCTAAGGGAAAAGACTCGAGCGGTAAAATTTGCGCTATAAGGAGGTGTGTCCCTTGTTTCTTCCTCCCGTTGCAGCAGATTCAAATCAATATGCGCTCTGTAGCCTGAGTAATCAAGACGCATAAAATAGGACTATAGACAATGAACTAGTATCAGGGGTAGAAGGGATCTACGCGGATTTCCTACTCACGAGACATAGTACTAAAGTTTCAGTTTCATCAATGAGGAGTCGATGCGTGCAGACTAGTCCATACACGTTACAAATCTGATATGTTTTGAGACCACAATGTGGGCACCATTTCAGCACTAGTGAAGAAGACGTCACAGACTCCATCTGGAACGAAAAGCAGAACGAGAGACGACAGCCTCAGTGGGGGAACCAACTACAGATCTGCCACCAAAAGGACAGACCTTGGTCTGTACGGATTTTTTGGTAAACATTTTTATTTGTTTTTATTGTTATTCCACATACAAAGAAAGAACACACACACACACACACACACACACACACACACACACACACACACACACACACACATTTATATATAAAAGGAAGCCAAACAGCAACAAAAAGAAATAAACAGCAACATTCATAACTAAAAGTTAGGTATAAAGCAAGAAAAACAAACAAACATACACAAAGGGCCAAACCACACACACATGAAAAAAGAAGAGAGAGATAGACAGTAGAGAGAGAGAGAGAGAGAGAGAGAGAGAGAGAGAGAGAGAGAGAGAGAGAGAGAGGGAGAAGCCGTGTGTGTGTGTTTCAGTATAGCATTGTCTATGTATAAAAAAAACATGGTTACTTATTGACAATGCTATAAGAAATATACATAAACCTGTATTCATCATATTGTTCTAATATTACTACCCAGAAGAGATGTATACATGCGTTTGATGAAAAAAGAAAAAAAATGTATATATATTGCAAGATAAATCAGCATGCATACACAGATTATAAAAGAAAGAAAGACGGATAGACAGACAGACAAACAAACAGACAGACAGATGAACAGACAAGCAAAGAAACAGGAAGACAGAATGGGTTGGGTCACAGCAAGTGAAGATAATATATGTTATTATCATAAGGTACATTATTTCTTGAGTACCACTATACAGAAATATTTCAGCAGCATACAACGGCCGCACATGATATCCGCAGCAAAAGATTAAAAAAAGGAAAAAGATGATATGATTAGTCTAGTAATTGTTGTTATATTACGCATCATACTCGTTTATATATTAATGCTGAAAAGACATGCTCCAGAGACGGTAACTAAAGCAGCTAGGTATTACAAATCAAAGCTTCATAAGCAAGCCATCTGGCATGAAAATCCAAGTTATGGTTAAGTGTGAGTTACATTTTCAAATTCTATATCTATACGTCAACATTTCAAGAAAACTGCTACATGTGGAAGACTGCCTTCTAACTTACACTTATATAGGTAATGTTTTGCTAGAAGAATAAATGAAGTAAAAATGTAATCAATTGCGATTGTTATCTGTTAACCTAAAAGTATGAGAGACTCTGTTAGGCGTACATTTTGTGCGTGAGTGCATTTCTCTCTTTTACTAAATCAATTAACCTACTCCAAAAACATTTGACATGAGTGCATTTCCAAAACATATGGTCAATAGAATCTTTAAATAGTCCGCAAAAACTGCATTTATCATTATCGGTAACTCCGATTTCTTTCAAAATAACATTTTCACCTGAGCACCTGTGAATTATTCTCAGCTGAAACCACTTGAGTTTTACATCTGTAATCTTATGTGCATAAAAAAAACATGAACTCCAGTCATGAACTTGTGAAAGTTTGATTTCCCACTTGTCACAGCACGGAGCTCTCAACTGATTATCAATCAGTATATCATAATAAGTCTTTGAACCTTAATAAGTGGCAAACAATATCTTATAACAGAATGGAGAAGTAATACATTTGTTTTTTTTCGATGGTAATGTCAAATCTTTTTATGAATTCAATTATTGCTAACTTATACCCTGTATAAGTAAGAAAATCAATGTTGACATCATATTTTCCCTTAAATTGTCCGTGGGAAAGAAACTGACCATTATCATAATTTTTTTTTTAAATGTGCGAGATAATAGACACTTTTGTTTTGAAGCATTTTAGAAACAATGTGTCTTTTCCCAACTTGAATACGTTTGTTGAAGCAAACTGGCTCTGCAAGCAGTTCAGCGGATTTTTTTTTTGGCAGATATTTGTAATAAAAAAAAAGTTTGTAAGCTTCAAGGACGTCTGCCCAGAACGGATTATATTTGGTGTGACAATCTCTGGACCATATTTACTCATATGAGGCCAATGTGGAAAATTACTGAGAAGAATATGTTTCCATTTGTGGTTTGATCTCTCAGTCCTACGGATCCAGGATAGCTTCAAAGATGTGACATAGGTTTTTACATCAGGAAGACCAATACCTCCTTTCCTTTTGCTTTTATGCACTGTTTCTCGACTGATTTTTTCTATTTTTTTTTTAATTCCACACAAACTTGCAACATTTTTTATGGCATGTTGAAAGAAAACATCTGTTGAGTTTGGCAGAAACAGCCAAAGATGAGTCAGCTTTGAAAGGATGATGGATTTCAAAATTGCTATTCTACCTAGGGGCGTAATCTGGGCGTTTTACCCATATTTTGAACAAATGATTTACGTCTGCTAGTCTTTCTGCGTAGTTTATTTCTATGCAATCTTTCAAGTCGTTTGTGAACCATATACCAAGTATTCGAAATTTTTGTGGATTCCATACAATTTCTAAGTGGTCCATGTAGGGGTTTTGACTATTTTTTTACACGTCCAAGCCAAACTGCGCTCGTTTTACTCAAATTCATATGAAGATCTGAGACACTGTCGAATCTTAAATGAACTTCCATAGAAAGTTTCAAAGGATTTCTTATCCCCTGCGAATAAGAACTCGGTGTCATCAGCATATTGAGATATCCTAAATTCAGTTTCATCCATTCTGATTCCCCGAATATCTTGATTTTCCCTTACCATAATGGTTAATATTTCGACACAGATTACAAACAGATATGGTGACATTGGGTCTCATTGTCGACATCCTTTTTTAATATCGAACCAATGTGAACTCTGACTGTTCACAATAACACAAGACTTGATATTTTCGTAGAATGTGCTTATCCATCTACAAATATCATTTTGTAAACCAAATGCTTTTAGGACTTTCGACATAAAGTCCCAAATAATCGAATCAAATGCTTTTTCAAGGTCTATGTTTAACAACAAACCAGGCAGATCATTTTCATCTAAATAGGATATAGTGTCAAATATCAATCTTATATTGTCGGCGATGTATCTGTTTCTAGTAAATCCGGTCTGATCTTCATTTATGATTTTAGGCAACACAGATTTATTCTGCTGGCAATGCAAGAGGATCCTATCTTATAAACAACATTTAACAGAGAAATAGGTCTCCAGTTTTTTATGTATTGCCTGGATTTATCACCCTTTGGTATACATGTAATGATTCCCTCTCTTTGTACACATGACAGTTCTCCTTTCTTGAAACTTGCATTTAAAGCTCTAACGACAAATACACCAATCTGTTCCCAAAAGACTTTAAAGAATTCAGTAGTGAAACCATCGGAATCGGGGCTTTTATTGTTTTTCATTGTCTTTAAGACACATGTCGCTTCCTCCAATGTAATAGGACCTTCTAAGTCCGCTGCTTCTGTTTCATTTAAATGGGGGATGTCTTTCACCAAATCTTTTATATCATAATTTTCTACAGAATCTTCCATGTATACTGTTTTTTACAGAAACTATATACTTCTTTCAGTATGTCTTCTTGATTTGTTAGAACATTATCTTGTTTTTATTAATTAGTCTAGCCATGTTTTTACTGATGAACTACCGTTTTTTTACAAAAAAAAAATTACAAAAATAGCTACTAACTTTCTCTTCATCTGCTATCCATCTAGCGCATGATATTAACAAAACTCCTTCTATTCATTTTCCTCTGATATCCGACAGTCGTTCTTTTTTTTTTCTTGTTAATGACTTTGATATCATCTTCAGTTTTCATTTTTTCCCCCTAACTTAATAATGTCTTTGTTCTAACTATTTTTCCTCTTAATTACTCTTTCTTTCATTCGCAGTAGCATAAGCAATTGTTTTCGACCTTATTTTCATTAACAGGAAATCGAGAAATAGATTATCAGAAATTGAGAATTGTAATTTGTCATCTGTTTCATTAATATATTCTGTATTTATAGCGTGTTCCTCTTTAATAACGTTTTCAATCACAGTATTAATTTCATCTAGATATGATTTATCTTTCAACAGAGACGAGTTAAGTTTCCAAAATGTGTTGCGCTATGTCTTCATTAATTTTAGCTTTAATAACACAGCAGAGTGATCTGTTCTATAACCGGATTCAGTGTCTGCTTCATCAGTATAAGAAACAACTGTGTCTGATATCAAAAAGAAATCTAACCTGGCCTGTTGAAAAAGATTACTTCTCCTCCATGTAAAACGGCGACACTCTGGGTTTAGTCCCCGCCAAATATCATTCAGGTCTAGATTTTCGATCATGTTTTCAACAGTTTGTTTTGCGTGAGGTTTATTTATATGTTTGTGATTATGATAATCTCTAGAAGGGTCAAGGACCAGCTTAAAATCCCCACCTATTATAACATTTTCTATACCAAGCCCAAAAATGTTTTTGTTTGAGACAGTTGTAAAATTTTGCGTCATCCTATTTGGCCCATATATATTTACTAAAAGGTAATCATTCCTATGTATCTCAGCATGTATCATGAGAAAGTTTCCAGAATCATCCTTAACAATATGCTTAACCTTAAATTCAAAGTTGTTATTAAACACAAATTGCGACTCCTCTTGCGTTGGAAGAGTAACTTGAGAAATACGCCTCATAACCCCACTCAGACTGAATATACCGATCCTTTTTTTTTTTTTTTTTCAAAATGAGTGTCTTGCAAGAGGTACACAGAATATGTTTTTACACCTTAGAGAATGGAAGACATCACGTCTCTTCTTCGAACTATTGAGGCCCTGACAGTTAATTGAAAGATAGACACACTACTGCCCATTTCTGTTTACGAAATAGCTTTGGAGAAGACAATAACATACATGTGTAAATGCATCGAACCCAAAAGAGGTCACCAAACTCATATACAACTGACAGCATAAAATAAATCCATCCAACCCGGTCAAACTGAAGATATATGAGTTTTTAACAAACAAACAACAAAAAAAAACACAAAAAACAAAACATATATACCATGAACACATGGAAAACAATATCAAAATGAAAAAGCAAAAAAAAATTATCACTACAATCATAATACAAAAACAAACAAACAAACAAAAACCCAAATAAGATTATATTTGCTTGACCACCGCAAACGAGCAAAGGGGCATGCACAAGATAAAATATAAGACCTCGTGTCGCATTATAAATGAATTGAAACTTCCGAGCGCGTCAAGCGCTCACGCAGGCATCCAAGAGACGAGGGGGCACTAAAAAAAAAAAAAAGAAGAAGAAAAGAAAAGAGGGGTGGCTCCGGGGGAGGTGGAGTTAGCATGGTCACCGTGATTTACATCTCCATTATTAATGGAACTGAACACACCTCACAGCTAAAACTGTGAAGAGTGCCTGGCGGTCTGGGGCAGAGGAAAACCGACCCCTGGTCTGTAAGGATACCACGTCCTTAATAAAGGGCTTCTGCCGATAGGACGTAAAATTCAACCATCGACCAAAGACACGTTCCCTCCTCCACACACACACACACAGACCCAGACCAATAGGCACTGCTTCTTGTTCAGCTGGCAGTCCAGCAGGTTAGTTTCCAATTGTTTTTTGGAATGATCATGGCATAGTATGAAGCACACGATCGTTGGCTGTTCTTTTCGTAGCCATCGATCAGCTTCCTGCGTGCGTGCGTGCGCGCGCGCGTGTTGTGTGTGTGCGTGCATGTGTGTATGTGTGTGTGTGTGTGTGTGTGTGTGTGTGTGTGTGTGTGTGTGTGTGTGTTTGCCTCTCTCACTCTGTCTCAGTCCTGACGGAAGATATGAAAAAAAAACATAAAAAGAATTTAAAAAAAAAAAGGGGGGGGGGGGGTCCAACAGATTTCTACCTATTACTGAGTTTATGAAGTTAGATGGAACCCCTTGAGAAGATCCACCTCAAAGGACGCGTAAGACCATGTGGTGAAAGCTTGGCTGTGTCTGAAGTTGTACTGTTTTCACCACTAAGTGAAACAGCAACAAAAGGAGCTGCAGAATGCGCGTAGCAATTCGCTAGTGGTGATGTCTTTCGCTGGTGGACTCTGCAGTCATGAAATACTAGCTGGTACACCCATGGGGCGCTTGCATGTAAATTCTGTTGTGTCATGTTCGGCGGTCATAATCCACGTCTTAATAAAATGCTGCTCCGTGCGTGTCAGCACCCTATGTGAACAAGGGCAGGATTTTGATGGTGATGCTTGACTGCTCCCGGCTGGTTGAGTCAGCAGTTGAAGATAGTACAATGGTAGGTAGGCACTCAAGGTCTCACCAGCGCGTTGGGCTAATGTGTAGGTCAGACATCTACTGAGTCGTAGCCACGAGACACTCTTCTTCAATTCTCTCATCTTAGTTGTTATTCCATTTATCCATCAGCTTAAATCATGCGTAGTGTGGTCTCAAAACTTAGCGGATGTTGTGTAGCGTATATGGACTAGTCCACACGCAGTGACGTCTCTCCTTGATGAAACTGAAACTGAAACGGCTAGTACTTCTGTGGGTCTAACTGACACCTTCGGGTGCATTGCATCTTTTTCTAGCCTATTTTACTTTCTCCAGGCTCTTTGTATACATTGTATTGCAGTGAGTTGTGGAATACCGTTGATTTTCTGTTTAGAACGTGACGGGCTCGAAGAATGTACAATATTGGGTTATGAGATGTAGGATTTATCATCATCTGAAATGTAGTTAGAGCAGTGTGCACGGTCTTTTACCATGTAACATTACAGGATACATCAACACACACTTACTTAGTTGCTGACGAACCGAAGAGAGAACTGTTTCTGACATGAACAATATAAATGATCTGTGTGTTTGAATATACTTTTGATGCATTTTGCTTGGTTTAATTTTATGTCCTACACATGTATCTGAATGGTAGTCAAAGAGGCTAACTGATGACACATATATTCATGGTTTTAGAAGGATCTGTGTCCAGTATGTTTGTACAAGAACTTCGTTCATTTATTAAACAAGACCCTCGGGGAGACTATAACTGTCTACGATTGTGATTTTCTGTTGTGGTGATGTGAACGATTATGTTTTGAGTAGTATGTCTGTTACATACCTATGAGGGGTGGACCATGACTACCACAGGATTGTGATTTTTCTCTCGTGGTGATGACAATACTGCAATGCTGTAAGTGGCATGTCTCTGTTATATACCTATCATGGATCGGCTATCACCACCATTTGATTTTGATTTTCTGCCGTGGTGGTGAGAACACCACAGTGTTAAGTGGAATGTCTCTGCCAGGGCCAGGCCAACTAACAAGTCTTGCCATGGAGACGAAATCCGTCTATAGACAACTGTGACCACTGGTTTTGTTCACAGTGCGATGGTTCCTATATGATGTCAGTGAAGGGTGTATCCTCTCTCTCTCCCTCCCTCCCCTCCCTCCCTCTCTCTCTCTCTCTCTCTCTCTCTCTCTCTCTCTCTCTCTCTCCAGGATGAAATTTTTGTCCGGCTGCACTTAGTTCCCCCCAGCTGCTTACTTCTTCTATGTTATACGTATACAAGCACATTGCAAGGCTGACTGTCTTTTTCCCCAAACGAACCACTCTCATCTGCGCTAAGTCATCTTTCATGTCTTCTGGCTAACAAAATTCCTATCTTGTTGTTATGTTTGTTCGTGTAATTACTTCATTTTTCAAAACAAAATTAGACATGTTAAAGTAACATTCTAAAAGCATAGTTATCTCACTCTCAAATGAAACTTCTTTGACTAACGGAAAAATCAAATGCTTACAAAGTGTCCCCCTTTCCTAACTCTATGTTAACTTTTTTCTTAACTCTCAGTCGCTGTAGCACTCGCTGGCGGCAGACAGACCTTTGCCTTCCCACAGCAATGCTTCTGGCATAAGGTAGGGGTTCAGCAGAGATGTCAGGGGCATCAGGAAAAGGATCATGCCTACATGGACGTCATCGGAGAAGTGCAGACCCCAAGGGGACAGCAGATGGACTAGGCTCATGCACAATCGGCACGACAGGTTGGTGAAACAGATCGGCAGTAACCGTCTAGCAGTGTCAGTTCTGCAGACTTTGAACTAGGGTTCACAAAAGAGTAAGGGTTGGTTTTAATTTTAAAGTATGCATAGCACTGTCCAGCTCCTACCAGAAAGAACAGAGTCAAGTGCATCACGCCATCAACCCCAGTAATGTATATGGAAAACGAATGCGAAGCATCCCTCTTATTTGTGGTATTAGTGTACAAATCCCCAGGACAGAGTAGCTAGCTGACACAGATGCAGGAGAAACCCACGGCACCACTGCCAGCAGCAGGCCCAGCGTCCAGGCCACAGCACACATCAGATGCATCACTGATGAGGATAGTGCGATGCTGCAATGAGGAAAACGGAGAACCAAGACCCTGTCCATTGTCAGAAGCACCATGAAGAACGTGGACACCTGACGAGACAGAGTGGAGAAAACACCAGCCAGCTGACACCCAACGCTGTGTCTCCAGGTTGTGTCCTCCCACACGTAATGACCACGATACAGACTGTCTGCTGTCAGGATGATCACCTGGTGGAGCCCAGAAACGAAGTCAGAAATGGACAGGTGTGTCACTACCACGCCGTAACTAGCGATTGGCCTGACTTTTTCACAAACACGCGGAACACAAAGCTGACCATGTTACCGAGGAGTGTCAGTATGGCATAGACAGTCATAGCATAGAAATAAACATCTTTACCAACCAGTGAATGACACGTGGATAGCTTGTCATGAGGAGCATAACAATCCTTAAGGTTAAATTCCACAGGCAGAACCGATTCACACATACCCTGTAGGTATCACCCAAAACAAACTGTAAGCCCTCTAAAGTTTTTTAACAATGACTTTGGAAAATGTAACATTGGACAACCTCTAAAGTCAACTGTTCTTAGCTGTCCTAGAAATTAAAGTCATGAGATAGGTAGGTGATTCACAGTAAGAGAGGTTTAAATGCTCTAAGCTGGGGAATGGAGACAAACTATATGAATCAAATTCAGGGAGTGGCAGCAATGACAGATCTAGTGTATGAAGACCAGGGAAGTCTATGGACACGTCAGAGCTACTGGAGAAAACTGATGATACCAGGGGGTTTTCAGCAAAGAAGACGGCAGTTACATGTAGTCCTATAGTTGACAAATCTGACAAAGTGATCGCTTGAATCATGTTGCTGCTGACGTCCAGACTTCGTAAATTCGGCAACCTGATGTTCCCCAAAGTTGTCAGACCACAGCTGGCCAAACTAAGATGTATCAGGAATGTGTTACTGATCAGCGTCTCAGGTGTCATTCCACTTCCTGCGGCATTGAGGTAACGAAGTTGGGGGTACAAGTGGACAGGGAAAGGAGCACTACACGTGAAAGCATGTCCATAACACGTGCAGTTGATAGACGGGCAGTCAAGACGACAGAAACACTTCGTCATCAAACTGTGGACATTGGGGTATCCCATCACACATATATCTTGCATGCACACAGACTTTGGATCCTCGACAACGGTAATAGCCAGGGCACACGTAATCACTACAATCGATCATCTTCATGCCCGGGGCAATCGAACACTCCGTTGCAGAGAAAGTATGTGGCCAAGATTAACTGTGTGTCGGGACAGACAAAATGCGTTCCTGAATTAATGAGCTTATGGTCCACCAGCATGGCTTGATTTAGTGAAACCAGTTCCACAATTTGTCGCCAGAATGTGAAGATCTCTTTTTTGAATGGCAGGCGGTATTTATGATACTGGCACGTCTCTTCGTCACTTCTATCAAAACAGTGTAAAGTGCCATCGCATTTTTTGTCTTTGGTGACGCACTGTGGATGAATGTTTTCCACACGTGATATCAGTGTAACTCATCCCAATATGTTATGGTGCCGTTTAACTCAACATCATGCTCTACAACTATAGAATATTTGTGTCATTAAATCCCACTGTGTCCTATAGACATGCCGGCATTGGTCCACAACCGCATCATTATGGTTAACTGAAGCATTTACCTTTGAGAGAGAGAGAGAGAGAGAGAGAGAGAGAGAGAGAGAGAGAGAGAGAGAGAGAGAGAGAGAGAAGCCTCGAGGAAGATTGTCATTAAAAGACAGAATAGAGGTTTCAGATCTCTTGGAATGAAGCACAATGATTTCTTTCTTACACAAATAAAATGTAGGAGTTCGGCAGTAATGTCTGTAAGGACAGCAATCGGTAATTTTGACATAGAGAGAGAGAGAGAGAGAGAGAGAGAGAGAGAGAGAGAGAGAGAGAGAGAGAGTTGAAGCTGGTAGACAAATTGATGGAAAAGTAACCACCCACCTGTTTGTTACGGCACTGCTCACTAGTGAGAGGGGAGCAGAGCGGATGCTGACAGAAGCCTTCATCACTGTTGTCCTGACAGTCCTGCTGATGGTCACACACCAGACTGTACGGGACACGCTGGTCACCTCGCTGACATGCGAATGAGGGAGGGAGCAACGCCATATTCCACGTGCAGGCCGAGGACGACGGGATATCCCACGTGTGCCTGTTGGTTCCAAACTGTTGACTGCTGGCTGCAAAACACTGCGCCTGGATGTCACAGGCGAGGAAATGATGGTCTTATGCTTGTTGGGGCACTCTACAAGTGGAGTGTTTGCCGGAGCTTTGGTCTTAACACTAGGTCTTGACAAGGAACTGCGGTGGGGGCGATGGCGTTCACACAAAGGGAAAGCTGCAGACTCCTGCTGTGAACAATCGGTGGTGAAATGTTAAGCCGACTGGTTTGTTCAGAGAATTTCCCCCAGGCACATGTTTTCGCTCTCTGATATTCCCAGGGCTTTCTGGAGGTGCTCGCTTTGTGTGGGATGGGGAAAAAAAAAACACATGCTGTCATCTGACCATTGGTGGACTGATGTATAGCTGTAACATGAATAATTCACTTTCGTGGCATTGTGTACAGCAGTCAGAAATACTTTACAAATATTCAAAATAAACGAAAGACCAATATTGTGTTATGATAATGTGCGAACAGATCGATGCAAATTTACCTTTGATTTTTTTTTTCTTTACAGTTGATCTGTTTCAATGCTATTGGTTTCAAATTCTTCCATACACGTTGCAACTCACATACTTATGGTGTACATTCTTTAGCTATTTATTTGAATATAACTGTATCTACCCAGCTCGGGACAGACCAGTGAATGCTGACAATAGTCGTGCAAAGTGTGTGTGTGTGTATCATCTTTTAGCATTATTTACATGTCAACAAGCAACAGATTGCTTTACCCTATTGCAGCCCCAGCGATCAGTCAATCTAAAGTTTTATGAGACAACCCACCAGAGGTGATACCGCACAACTGCCAGGGTCACTTCGGAGGTATTCAGTTGTGGCTGTTGAGATCTAACTCATACAGGACGTAATGTATGAAGCTCCGCACTGACCACAGGTGCTAAGTCGCAGAGCAAGCATGAGAGCGCCACCTGTCCAGCTCTTTAATCAGTCATATGGCGCAGATGAGAGGTGCCGTTACCTGTACAGTTCTTTAATCAGTCATGGAGCGCAGATCGAAGATGTCATTACCAGTCCAGCTCTTTAGTCAGTCATGGAGCACATACCGAAGATGTCGTCGTCATCTGTCCAGTTCTTTAAAATATCATGTCCCATGTAGTGTTATGGGATTCTCACACAGGCCCGACACCAGAACACCAGAGTGCTACAAAAGGCACATCGATGACGGGCTGGGAGCAACATCCAAGCCAGATTAAGACCTCCTCAACTTCCTCAACTTTGTTCAGACCTTTCACCCATTCATCAGATTGATCTACTTCCCAGGCAGACAACTTCTCGGTCATCTCCGTCTCCCTCCAAGAGGGACTGCTCAAAATCTCAGTTTTCTACAAACTCTCCAATGCACATTCATACCTATACTGCACATCTTCCCACCACCCATCCACAAAACACAGCATCCAATGCTCTCTAAATTCCTTCCCATGCGCGGACTTTGCTGTGATGAGGAAGATTTCAAACTGCAAGCAGACAAAATATTTCAGTTTTTCACCAGCAATTGATACCCCTGTACTGTCATTAATGATGCTGTCAATGGCACCACAGCTGGGTCAGGAACAGGTGCCTTGAAAACCCAGCCTGAAAAAGAAAAGAAAAGAAAAAAGACAGGAATACCCACCACCTGTCTCCTCTTCCACCCACTCACACTCTTGCCACCTGCATGATCCTCAAGTCCAAATGGCACCTGCAAGATCACAAACCTGCCCTTGAGACCAAACAAATAATCACTTTCATGCATGACAAAAAACCTCAACGACCTCTCAAACTGAACAACTCACCCAGAACTTTTCCCTGCCCAAAACTCAACTGCAAAATCTGAGCTCTTCTACTAAGCCAGACACCATTCTACGTGGCTCTAAAGGCTCGTTCAAAATTAAAAACGTAGGCTACAACCTACGCTTTTGTGGCAGAGCCACAACATTGCGTGCGCTATCCACTGTGAACTGTGCAGTAAGAACTTTGTGTGGGAGATATCTTGCACTCTTGATACGCGCTTTTCTGAACATCTGGCCGAAATCTACTATCGTCGACTCAAACCAGAGAGAGACAGACACAGAGACAGAGATGGAGCCAGAAAAAAATTGAGATTTCTGGCTAAGTTCTATGGTGGTCGGTGGCACTGGTAGTTCAAGAGTGAATATCATTTACAAAAGAAAAACGATCTACAATTTAGTTACTGTTGTGAACGGAAACGTACTCACGTGACCGGAAGCCCAGAGCCAGCAGAATTCAAGCCTAATGTGAAGGGGAAGCTACTTCCAAACTGTCTGAGCAGTCTTATGACCCCATTCCCTTTGTCTCCGTGTTGAGCACCGCTAATCTTGAGTCCATCTTAGCACACACCTCTCTGCCTTCTGTGTGTGTCATCGGTCTGGGTCTTAGGAGGATATAGCACCTGAACACACACACACACACACACACACACACACACACACACACACACACTACTGTGTTTAAATCAGTTTACGGATTTTACCGACTCCCATATCTTTTGCAAAACAGCGGCGAGGCCGAGTTCACACACACACACACACACACACACACACACACACACACACGCACGCTCGCACGCACGCACGCACGCACGAACGCATTTGCTCACACACAGAGTCAGAGAGAAAGATACACACACACACACACGCGCGCGCGCGCGCGCACGCACGCACGCACGCACGCACGCACTTGCTCACACACAGACACACAGACAGACAGACGGACAGACAGACAGACACACACACACAACCACACACACACACACACACACACACACACACACACACCCTTATTATTGTGTTTAAATCAATTTACTGATTTTACTGACACCCATGTCTTTGCAAATAGAGCCCGAGTTTACTTTATGTTTGACTCTACTTTTCAATTACTTTCTTACAATATTTTTGGGAAAAAAAAGCCTAAACAAGACTTTCGTAGAAACCATTCTGTGTTTAATCCGCTCCTTCCATGAGTGTGAAGAGTGCCGCATTGAAGAACTGGTTACCCCGGTTCCTGCAGTTCTACCACTCGTGTGTCTAGGCATGGGCCTGCACATACGGTTTTTCCTGTCCACTTTACAATGTTGTCAGTCCATCGTTGTAGTTTTTTTTTCTGCCCCCCCCCCCCCCCCCCCCCCCCCCCCCCCCCCAAATTCCATCTCCCGTCCTCCTCACATTTTCTCGGAAGTACTTCTATACATGGCCATATCATCATTATTTTTTTTTAATCAACTGATGTTAGCAGATCTTTACATTATTCCATGTGCTGTATGGTGATCTGGTTCACCGGTGATGTGTTCAGTATATATCATGTTTTATGTCTTGTGGTGACGTCTCATTTCAATGGCTTGGATTCTCATATGCATGCAGGAAGGTGGAATATACCACTGCGAACAGAAGTCTGTTTCCCTGAGTAACTGTACAGGTTTTAGTCTCGACAGTGTTGATGTTGCTTTTGCTGTCTTTGAGGGGATGTTTTCAATTTGAAAGCAACTTGTAGGTAAAAAACAAACAAAACAAACAAAAAATCTCTGACTCTGACTATGCTGCTACTCAGAAATAGATCTTTGGAATTCACTTTTCACCATGAGAAGTGCAAGTGTGCAAGTGTGGTCATTGCATTATTAGCACAGAGAGAGAGAGAGAGAGAGAGAGAGAGAGAGAGAGAGAGAGAGAGTGAGAGAGGGTAATTAACGTCAGGGCATTTCACACTTCTGTTTTGGGGCATAAGAAGAACCAATCGAGAAAGGGAGTGTGGAGGTGGGAGACCGAGATGCGAGGAATGGGGTTGGTAGTGACAGTGAGTGGAGGTGGGGTAGATGGCTCCTACTGTCTTAATGAAATAAGTGGTCAGTGGGTACAGAAGAGAGATATTACGAAGCCGACTGCTGGCCTAGTCTTAGAGTTGAGTATGGGCCACTCTTTATTTCTGTACCTTCAGGCGTTAGTAGCTTTGTATTTACGCACACCCTATCTTCTCCACCTGCCCTATGCTTTTCATTCCGCTATCGTATCCATTCATCACAGGTAAGTCATAAGGAGATCGATTGCCTCTCCTGTTATTGTTGTAATTAAAACGTTCATTTAATTATAACAATAATCATAACAATATGTTATGATTAATGTTGATAACGACGACAACAACAACAGTAGCAATAATAATAATAACAATAATAATGATAATGATAACAAAAAAATAATAATAGTAAAATGCTTATGATAATAGTAATGACAACAACAACAGCAACAGCAATATGATAATGATGATAATTTGTCGGAATTGTAGTAGTTGATATAACACCTATTGATATTATTATGATTGTCATGTTCATACGGCCTTGATAGTGTTATGATATTTTATTCCGTGTTGTTTTGGTTTCGTTTTAGAACACGGAAATGCGACGTAATCGGCACACGTTTTAAAGTTGCGTCATCGCGATCGCGTCATCGTCCGCGACTTATTCTAGCACGGTAACAAGATGGCAAGGCGACAAGTTGAAATCAAAGATTTTCTATTGGTTAAAATAATAAAAACACATTGTACTGCGTTCACTTGGAGATCTAGATTGTCGGTGGCCAAACGTCACAGGGATATGGACTGTCGGACCTAGTGGTTGACTGTAGGGAGTCTCTGAGGTTTAGTATCGATCTTGTAGAATAGTTACCAATCCTATCGATGTGCAGGGTAATCGAGGATGCTGGGCGATGGCTGCTATCATCCGTGTTGTGTTGTTTACAGGATTCCTGGGCGCAGAGGCGTGAGGCTGCCTGCCTGAACCTGCCGTACCATTTTACTAACATCGTTTCTATTTATTTCAGATTATGAACTAAGCTTGAATGGAGCCACATTAGGGATATAGTGTTGATGTAAGTGCGTGTGTGCATGAGCAATTGTATTTTTATGATTGGCCAGGCTCTGTCATTAAAAAGGGGATATTAATTTTGTTGCAGACTCCACCTAAATTGATCCACCCACCTAAATTGACCCCCCCACCTAATTTGATCCACCCACCTGTTTTTTTTAAAACTCCACCAAATTTATCCTTCGACCTGTTTTGATCCTTCGATTCAGTTCACCTCATCGATCCATTAAGCCCTACCTCGAAGAAATTCATCAAACTCATCAAGCAAACATCGTCTATATTATCCTCGACATGTGATTCTTTTATTAACGTTAAAATCATCGGACAAGTAACCAGACCGTACGGCAGTGCTGTAAGCCGTGTGCTAATATTTGTGTTTGTGCCGATATATTTGTGTTTATTAATTATATCGGTACTTCAGAAGGAAACGAAGAGGACAGATAATAATTTGTGTTTCGTGCCGGTACATTTTATTTATAATTATATCGGTGCTCAAGAAGAAAACGAAGAAGACAAGTTTATCTTTGTCTGAAGACGTTCAGCGAACAAATGATTCGACAGGAAGATCATCGAAGTACATTGACTATCTTATAACTGTGCAACACACAATGTGTATATGATAGTAGAACGGCAAAATTGTAAAGTAACGTGGACGGTGCTTAAAGAAATCCAGTGTGGATAACGGAGACTTCAAGGCACGGTGACCACGACAACGGGCTTCAAAGAACAGATAAGCAGGGAGAGAATGTGTCACGAAAATTATATTATGCAGCACACGCGCACGTAGATACATTGTAAATTTGTAGGTGGCGTGAATGAAACGTTGGGCGCAAGTTTGTGATTTTTTATTTCAAATCATTGGCGGCGTATTTGGTAAATTCATCATCACTCATTTTCATCAAATCATCCTACTCTCATCCACACGACGTTCATAATCATATCATTCATCGTTAGATTAATTTAAAAAAATTCTTTTTTTTTTATTTATTTGAATTGTATCCATCCTTGTGAGTGTCTCCAAGTTGAGAGGAAAGAGACTTGTGGGAGAGAACATATTCACCCCATATACACTACATCTCCACAAGGACCACGACAATGATGATCATCATTTTTTTGTAATCATTATGATTATCATTATTACTATACCTTCCTTCAAAGTGATAACAATTATGATAACAATAATTTGTCGTATTCTTAGTAGTTGATATAACACCTATTGATATTATTGTTATGATCATGAATTTTGGAATTATTATT
>JADBJO010024822.1:0-5000 GCA_016801955.1 Conus betulinus
CCTTACTTCTCTCTCCGCTTCTCTATCTTCCTCTCTCTCTCTCTCTTCAACCTTTTGGCCGTGATGCCACTCTTTCAGCACGTGTTCAAGGACCGGACCTGTTCCCGACCTAAGTTGGAGGTCAAAGAGAGAGAAAACCAATTGTCTGCGCGTCGAACTAACCACCGTTGAGTCATTCGTCTTTCGTTCTGGACTGGGCCGTAATGAGAAATCTGGCACTTTCATCGTATTCAAATAAGTCCGAGTCTTGTCATGGGACAACAGGTCAACCCTCGTTTCAACGTAATTGATCAGGTCTTTGCTCAGAAGTAGGTAGGGGTTCCCCCCATGGGTTTAAGTGGGTCCGTGCCTGCATGGTTTTGTTGCTCAGTTTGGTTATTATGGACGCTTTCGTAACTCCCAGTTTATTAAGAGAAGCAGGGAGAGAAGAACTTCACAATGGGAAATGAAGTAGTAAGGATGGATGGTGTGTGTGTGGTGTGACGTGTGTGTGTGTGCTGTGTGTGTGTGTGTGTGGTGTGTGTGTCTGGCTGTATGTTGTCTGTCTGTCTGTCATGTCTGTTGGTCTGTCTGGTACGGTCCGTGTGGTGAAAATGGGGTCCGATCGACTCAGACAAAAATTAATTCTGGGCCGATCTGCTCTGAAAATGTGGAGGTTATGTTCATTATGGATCACGGATGATTCCGAGGTGTTGTTGGTGTTGTTGTTGCTGTTGTTTAAACCAGAATAGGCGTTATAACGGCTATAACAGCCCAAAACGTTTTGTTTTTTTTCTTCACGCAATATCTCTGAAAAAAGTACTTCGCCCGATGTCTTATCTTCAGTAACGAATACATTATGATGCATGTTTGATTGTGAATTTTTTTTTTAATATGACGTAAATTTGATTGCGACCCGTTTTTGTTTTTTTGTTTGTTGTTGGTTTTTTTCACACGCATATTCAAGATAGATCTAAACTGGGGAGTACGTTTATATGCTTTGTATTTTTAGTTTGTTTGTTTGTTGAAACTCAATATCCAAGTAATGTTTCTTCGAGCTGATTTCCACTCCGTAGATTCTAGGTCGTGTGACCATTCTAGTGGGAAATTCTGAGGTTGTTCCGGTTCGCTGCGTTCCGTCAGATAGATGTCAATATAATGTGGATTTGGACATCATATTGCTGTAAGAGTGTGCGTGCGTGAGTGGTGTAGTATGGTGTGGTAGTGGTGGTGGTGTGTGTGTTGTTGTGTGTGTATGTATGTATGGAAACGCGTGTGGTGTGTGTGTGTGTGGGTGTGTGGTGTGTGTGTGTGTGCGCGCGCGCGCGCGCACACGTGCGTTTCTATGTGAATAGATAGATAGATTAGCATGGCGAATCTTGTTTGAGTAGGAGAATAGCGCTATATAAAAATATTACCATTATCATCTTAAGCATCATCATCATCATCATCATCATCATCATCATCGTGATCATTATATTATCATCATCGTCATCGTCATCATCATCGTCATTATTGTTAGTGTTATTATTGTTGTTATCATTATTAGTATCGTAATCATTATTGTATTTTTCTATTGTTGTTATTGTCATTTGGAATATCATAATCCTCATTATTGGTCTTGTTGCTGTTATTAATAATAGTAAATCGAATACATGGCTGTGCTCAAGTCCAGTTTTGTAGTTGTTTGTTCTACTGTCTAGACCACGGGAAGCCCCATAATTCACTGAGATAGAGACAGACATTAAAAAGCAGGCTCTGGACCAAACGCTGGGGTAACAGGGAAGTCACGGGAGATAACTCCATAATTACCCACAATGTTTGGTATTTCAGCCCCTCTTCTCTCCCTTCCCATTTCCTCAAGGAACCCCCGCCTCGTCTTTCTCCTCTCCTCCCCTTGCTTTCTCACCCCACCCCTCCCACCCTCACCCCCAACGGCCCACACGCAACAATCCAGAGAAGAATTCATGTGACGGTTGTTTCATTCGCCCCTCTTGTTGTTTCAAGAGATCGAAAAAGGAGAAGAGGGGAGAGGCGTTTGCTCGCACGCTTCAATGCGTGTGTGGACAGGTAGGGGGGTAAAGTATGGGGAAGAAAAGGGGAGAGTGAGACGTGCGAAATCAAGGAGAGAAACAAACAAACCAACAAAATATATATATACACGAAAAACAGGATCAACATCAGCCGTGAGTCTGTGGACCATGAACAAATGAAGCAACATGAATGTAGAAGTAAGAGGAAGCAGAAAGATAGAAGGAAACGAAGTGTGGGGGTGTGTGTGTTCGTTCCGTGTCGCCCACCCTCTCTCTCTCTCTCTCTCTCTCTCTCTCTCTCTCTCTCTCTCTCTCTCTCTCTGTCTCTGTGCACGCACGCACCCACGCACACACACACACACCATACACAACACACGCGCGCGCGCACGCACGCACACACACACACACACACACACACACACACACACAACCGCCTCTAGGGTGGACGTTGGGAAGATCGGAGTTTTGAAGCTAGTCCGAACTATAAATGTCATCTTCAGACTATTCGGTTTCAGACGAGATTAGCCGGAATTCTGCGCGTCCTGCCCTCAGACAATTCCACGGGGATATCTGAATCGCCTGTCTGCCTGCTTGAGATGAATCTTAGGGACCGGCATTCAACTTTAAAGATCGGCACAGTAGTAGGAGCCTGTGGCTCTCAGGCAGGGACACGGCATGAAGAGGAAAAAAGTCATAGTCTGGAACTAAAGTGGGGGATCTACCTTAGTCTGGAACTTGAAGAAAAAGGGAATCTTGAGGGCGACGATGTCATCATTCTTACTTGAGCCAGTGATCAGAAAACGTAAATGACTCTCGGGAGAGACGTGTCCTGTTCCTCATTCCACGCCGGTCGTCTCTCCACTTCTGGTGGAGTTATTTGAAGAACGTATGATGCTTCTAGTTAGAGGGGATTCTGGAATAAGTCTTAAGTCTCTTCCTCTCCCTCCCCACCCCTCCCTTCTCTTGCCCTCCCATCCCCGCCTTTGCGAGACAGTAGCTTAGATATGTCAGAAAGCACCGCTCTACAGCAAGAAGCAAAGCTGAAATTTCTCTGCATGAAATAACTGGTCAGGTAAAGGTACTCAAGAAGACACGACGTGTTGAACTGCTAAAGATCTGAAACCAAGACGGGCAAAATTTTTTTTATAGGATTTTTGGAAGCCAGTCAAGCAGACGTTTTGGAGATGCCAGCAAAAAAAAAAAGTGTTGCAGTAATTAATTTTGCGTAGAACATAAACACAGTCTAATCTTTAATCTGGTCGACAGTTAATCATGCCGGAGGGACGAAGCTGTACGAATCAGAAAGACAAAACTGTGTCCCATGACAATTGCTTTTAGGTTATATTTATTTTGTAAAGAAAAGCGTACACGTTCGTTCTGTACTCCTTTTCCTAATTTCGTCCCCAAACACACTCAAGTGATTGAACTAAAAAGACTGGGGCTAGTACATTTAAGTTATTCCTATTCCAGTCAAGTAATTTTTTTACAAGCTCAAACATTCCTTTTTGAATTACGTGAGTCTCGTCAATCATATTCATAATATCCCCTTTTCACATATGTGGACAGAAAAACGGATTCATCGTTCATAGAGAAAAATTAACGTGCTTTACCACGTTAACAACCAATGGGTTTCCTTCGGACAGAGAGAAAACATCGATTTCCTCGGTAGAACAATACCTGTGACTTTCCATAATTGGCGACGCAACTATACTGTGAAAAAAAAGTCTTCCCTTCTAAAAAGGAGGCGTTGCGAACGAACAAAAGACGACATTCATTACTGCTATGACAGCTGCCTCACATCCACAGACACAATATGACCTTGACAGTGACCTTGTCAGGTCGCTCTCCACCGGGGCGGACGAAGACAACCAGATAAGCTGACAAAACGTACGGAACGTGTCCATTCCGTCGCTGACCTCACGTCCAGACAGCACGAGAATCTCCTGATGTTCGAGGGGGGGGGGGGGGGGGGGGGGGGGGGGGGGGGGGGGGGAAAGGGTATGGTGAAGACGTCCACCAGTGTGGCTGGCAGATACTGGTACAGACATAAACCAGTGTACCTGGTTTATGTTGATGAATACGTACGGTAGTAAAGCTGGTTGAGATTTGTAAATTCGTAAATCAGTGTGTAGCTGGTAGTGTTGGTAAAGATGTAAACCAGTGTATTATTATCATTTTATTATATAATTATTATTATTACCATTATTATTGTTATTATCATCATCATTGTTGCTGTGAATACTTTTATAGCGCCTATCCTCGGTTAGAGACCAAGCTCTAAGCGCATTACAATGAAAACTCGTTTACACAACGGGCTGGCTACCTGGGTAATGCCGACTGAAGAGCTGCCTGCTGGCGCTTCATTCAGTCGTTTCCCGTGTCATCCAGACAATATCGTTCACTCGATTTCCTTACTTCCTTCATTCTTTCCATTTCTCACGCAGGGCGCATGTTATGTGAAACGTGTCGTCCATACCAATGGCCAAACTGGCCTTCTCTTCCGAAAGCTGGTGATGGGATTTAAGGTGTGTGCAAGATGCTATGCGTGCGTTCAAAAACGGAACCTCGGTTTATAGTGTCATTCGAAGGACTGAACGGGAAATGGAGTCAGAACCCATATTAACTCCGAGGAAAAAAAAAAAATCCCCCGGTACCGAAACGGCCTGGCGGAGATTCGAACACGCAACCGCAAGATCACCAAGATTACGAGTCCGGCACCTTACCACTGAGCTATTGCGGCTCCAGTTTGTAAATTCGTAAATCAGTGTAGCTGGTAGAGCTGGTAAAAAATGTAAACCCTGTGCAACTAAGATACTGATAAAGACATAAACCAGTGTAGCTAGTGAGATACTGGTAATATGTCCAAACATGGAGCTGATAGGGACCGGTTTATACATACACCAGAGTGCTAAACACGTAACCACTTTAGCTACTAGAGGTTGTTAACGATATACTCTGCTGTAGCTAGTAGAAACAGGTAAAGACCTT
>JADBJO010024822.1:12500-24636 GCA_016801955.1 Conus betulinus
ACAAACACAGAAACAAACAACACCGTACGTACCTTGCTCGTCTGATATTATAATCCCAGTTGTCGGATAGGTCAAGGTCTTAGGGCTAATAGGGTTTCTGTGGACAAACAGCTGTCCTAACGTTAGATGGGCTGCACGTGATTAGTGACCTCGTTTGTCTCTTTTTCGGATACCCACGACTTTTTTGTAGTTTCTCTCTCTCCTCTCCCTCTCTCTCTCTCCTCGCTCTCTCTCTCTCTCTCTCTCTCTCTCTCTCAGCGCGCGCTCGGCGCGCGCCTCGGCGCGCGTTTGTGTGTGTGTGTGTGGTTTGTGTGTGTGTGGTGTGTGTGTGTGGTGTTTGTGTGTGTGTGTGTGTGTGTGTGTGTGTGTGTGTGCGCGCCGTGTTCCCTCTCTCTCTCGTCTCTCTCTTCCCCCCCCCTCTCTCTCCCTCTCTTTCCTCTGTCCTCCTCTCTGCTCGCTCCTCTCTTCCTACCCCTCTCTCCTTTTCCCGAACCCCCTCTCTCTCTCCTTTTCCCTACCCCAACCCCTTTTTCCCTACCCCCACCCTCCCTCTCTCTCTCCTGCCCCTTTTTCCCTACCCCCACCCTTGTTCCCTTCACTGCTCCCTCCTTTTCCCTACCCCCACCCTCCTCGTCACTGCTCCTTTTCCCTACCCCACCCCTTGTTCTCTTCACTGCCCCCTTTCCCTACCCCACCCTTGTGTTCTTCACTGCCCCTTTTCCCTACCCCCCACCCTTGTGTTCTCTCCACTGCCCCTTCCCCCTACCCCCCCACCCTTGTGTTCTTCACTGCCCCCTTTTCCCTACCCCCACCTCTCTGCCCTTTTCCCCCCCCCCCCCTGCTCTCCTCCTTTTCCCTACCCTCTCTCTGTGTTCTTCCACTGCCCCTTTCTCCCTCCCCCCTACCCCCCCTCTCTCTCTCCTTTTCCCCCCCCTCCCTCCCTTTTCCCTACCCCCCTCTCTCTCTCCTTTTCCCTTCCCCCCCCCCACCCTTGTGTTCTTCACTTCCCCTTTCCCCTAACCCCCCCCCCTCTTGTGTTCTCTCACTTTCCCTTTTCCCCCCCCCCCACCTTTTCCCTTTTCACTGCCCCTTTCTCCCTACCCCCCACCCCTTGTGTTCTTCACTGCCCCTTTTTCCCTACCCCTCACCCTTGTGTTCTTCACTCTCTCTCTCCTTTTCCCTACCCCCCACCCTTGTGTTCTTCCCTACCCCCCTTCTCCCTACCCCCACCCTTGTGTTCTTCTCTCTGCCCCTTTCCCTACCCCCCCCCTTCTGTTCTTCTCTGCCCTTTTCCCCCCTACCCCCCCTCTCTTCTCTCCTTTTCCCTACCCCCCCCTCTTGTCTCTTCACTGCCCCTTTCCCCACCCCCCCACCCTTGTGTTCTTCCTGCCCCTCTCTCCCTACCCCCACCCTGTGTCTCTTCTCTGCCCTTTTCCCTACCCCCTCCCTCTCCTTTTCCCTGCCCCTTTGTTCTCTACTCTCTCCCTTGTTCTTCACTTCCTTTTCCCCCCCCTCCCCTCCTTCTTCCCTACCCCCCTCTCTTCTCCCTTTTCCCCCACCCCCCCTCTCTCCTCCCCTTTTCCCTACCCCCCCCTTGTTTCTTCACTGCCCCCCTTTTCCCTCCCCCACCCCCACCCTTGTGTTCTTCACTGCCCCCTTTTTCCCTACCCCCCCCCACTCTTGTTCTCTCTCTCTCTGCCCCTTTTCCCTACCCCCACCCTTGTGTTCTTCACTGCCCCCTTTTCCCTACCCCACCCTTGTGTTCTCACTCTCCCTTTCCCACCCCCCTGTCTCTCTCCTTGTGTTTTTCCCTACCCCCCCTTCTGTTCTTCACTGCCCCCTTTCCCCCCCCCCCCCCTTGTGTTCTTCACGCCCCTTTTCCCTACCCCCACCCTTGTGTTCTTCACTGCCCCTTTTCCCTACCCCCCCCCTTGTGTTCTTCACTGCCCCTTTTCCCCACCCCCACCCTTGTGTTCTTCACTACCCCCTTTTCTCCCTCCCCCCACCCCTGTGTGTGTTCTTCACTGCCCCTTTTCCCTACCCCCCCCTTGTGTTCTCTCACTCCCCCTTTTCCCTACCCCCACTCTTCTGCTCCTTTTCCCCTTTCCCCCCCCCACCCTTGTGTTCTTCACTGCCCCTTTTTTTCCCTACCCCCACCCTTCTTGTGTTCTTCACTGCCCCTCTTCCTTTTCCCTACCCCCACCCCTTGTGTTCTTCCCTGCCCCTTTTCCCTCCCCCCCACCCTGTGTTCGTCCTCACTTCCCCCCTTTTCCCCCCCCCCCCACCCTTGTGTTCTTCACTGCCCCTTTTCCCTACCCCCCCCTTGTGTCTTCTTCAACTGCCCCTTTTCCCTACCCCCACCCTTGTGTTCTTCACTGCCCCTTTTTTCCTACCCCCCACCCTTGTGTCTCTCTCACTGCCCCTTTTTTCCCCTACCCCACCCTTGTGTTCTTCACTGCCCCTTTTCCCCTACCCCCACCCTTGTGTTCTTCACTGCCCCTTTTCCCCTACCCCCACCCTCTGTTCTTCACTGCCCTTTTCCCTACCCCCCCCTTGTGTTCTTCTCTCCTCACCCTTTTCCCTACCCCCCCCCACCCTTGTGTTCTTCACTGCCCCCTTTTCCCCTACCCACCCCACCCTTGTGTTCTCACTGCCCCTTTTCCCTACCCCCCCCACCCTTGTGTTCTTCACTGCCCCTTTTCCCACCCCCCCCTCTCTCTTCCTGCCCCCCCACCCTTGTGTTCTTCACTCTGCCCCTTTTCCCCTACCCCCACCCTTGTGTTCTTCACTGCCCCCCTTTTCCCTACCCCCCCCTTGTGTTCTCTTCACTGCCCCCTTTTCCCCCCCCCACCCTTGTGTTCTTCACTGCCCCTTTTCCCTACCCCCCCCCCCTTGTGTTCTCTTCCTGCCCCTTTTCCCTACCCCCCCCCTTGTGTTCTTCACTGCCCCTTTTTCCCTACCCCCCCCCCTTGTGTTTCTTCACTGCCCCCTTTTCCCTACCCCCCCCCTCCTCGTCCTTTTCTTCACTGCCCCTTTTTCCCTACCCCCCTCTCTCTCTCTCTCCTTTTCCCACCCCCCTCGCTCTCTCTCTCCTTTTTTCCCCCTACCCCCTCTCCTCTTCACTCTCCTTTTCCCTACCCCCCTCTTGGTTCCCTGCCCCTTTTCCCTACCCCCCCTCCTCTGTCTCTCCCTGCCCCTTTTTCCCCCCCCTCCCTTCCTGTTCTCTCTCTCCCTTTTCCCTACCCCCCACCCTTCTGTTCCCTACTCCCCCCCTCTCTTCCCTTACCCCTCCCCCTTGTGTTCTTCTCTCGCTCCCCTTCCCCTACCCCCCCCCTCTCTCTCTCTCTCCTTTTCCCTACCCCCACCCTGTGTTCTTCACTGCCTCCTTTTCCCCACCCCCCCCCTCTGTCTCTCTTCACTGCCCCTTTTCCCTACCCCCCACCCTTGTGTCTCTCTCACTGCCCTTTTCCCCCACCCCCCCCTCTGTCTTCTCTGCCCCTTTTCCCTACCCCCGCACCCTTGCTCCTTCTTCCTCTCCCCCCTTCCCTCACCCCCACCCTTGTGTTCTTCACTGCCCCTTTTCCCCACCCCCCCCTTGTGTTCTTCTCCCCTTTTCCCTACCCCCCCTCCTTCCCTTGTGTCCCCTTCACTCTCCCCTTTTCCCTAACCTACCCCTCCTCTCTTCTCCTTCTCTCCCCCCCCCTTCTCCTCTTCCCTCTCCTTTTTTCCCCTACCCCCTCTCTCTCTCTCCCTTTCCCTAACCCTCCTCTCCTCTCTCTCTCTCCCCTTGTCCCTACCCCCACCCTCCCCACCCTCTGTCGTTCTTCACTGCTCCTTTTTCCCTACCCACCCCCCCCTCTCTCTCTCTTCCCTTTTCCCTCACCCCCACCCGCTTTCCCCTTCCACCCCCTACCTTCTTTCCTTCCCTACCCCCCACCCTTGTGTTCCTCACTGCTCCTGTTTCCCTACCCCCCACCCTCCCACTCCGTGTCCGTCTCTCTCTTGCTCTTTATTCCCCCTCCCACTCCCTCCTCTCTCTCTCTCCTGCCCACTTTTTCCCCCTACCCTCACCTTGTGTCTCTCACTTTCCCTCTTTTCCCACCTCTCACTCTTGTTTCTTCCCTCCCCCCTTCTCTCTCTCTCCGTTTCCTTGGGTCTTCCTGCTCCTTTCCTTTTCCCCTACCCCCTCCTTTCTCGTCTCTCCCTCCTTGTTCCCTACCCCCTACCTCCCACCTTGTGCTTACCCTCTCTCTCTCTCTCTCCTTTTCCCTACCCCCCCCTCTCTCTTCTTTTCCTTGCCCCCTCTCTCTCCTTTTCCCTACCCCCCCACCCTTGTGTTCTCTCTCTCTGCTCCTTTTCCTACTACCCACCCTTCTCTCTCTCCTCTCCTTTTCCTCCCCTACCCCCCACCCCCCACTCTCCTTTTCCCTCTCCTCACTCTCCATCTCTCTCTGTCCCTAACACCCTTGTGGTGCCTCACTCCCTTTTTTTTTTTCCCCACCCCCCCTCCCCTCTCTGCTCTCACTCTCCTTTTCCCTACCCCCTACCCACCTCTCCTCCACCTCCGCTTTCCTCCCCCTACCTCCTCTCTCCCGTGTTTTCTCCTAGCCCTCTCTCCTCTCCTCCACCTCTCTCCTTCTTGTTCCCTCCACCCCTCTCGCTCCCTCTCTCCCCACTCCCCTACTTCCCTCTCTCTCTCTCTCTCCCTTTTCCCTAACCCCCCTACGTCTCCCCACCTCGTCTCCTTTTCCCTACTCTCCTCTCTCTCTCTCTCTCCTTCCTTTCCCACCCAAACCCCCCAAAAAATTTCCCTACCAAATAACCCCCCCCAACCCACCCACCCCAACCCCCCACCCCCCACCCCCCCTATACCCCCCCCCCCCCCCCCTCTCTCTCCTCCTTTTGCTTGCTTTTTTTCAGAGTCCCCTCTTTAGCAACACTCTCTAAGAACGAAAGAAACCAAAAAAAACAACGCTTCTCTTTCTGCAAACTCTGTTTTCTTATTCCATTGTCTCCCTGCATTGTCCTATCTTGGAGGGTTCTTTGTTTCCTTTCCTCCCCCTCTCCTCACTCTCAACACCACTTGGTTTTTGGGGACGGGATCCATTTCCGCCATTCCTTCCAATTCTCGCGCTTAATGCAAAACACTGCTCAATGGGTTAATCAAGGGGCTTAAGTGACAAAACGATTTTGATGGCGGGTCCAAGAACACTTATCTAAATCATCATATCTGAGAACGCAGATACGAGAAGCAAGAGTATCACAGAAAGTAACAGAGCAGACAGACAGACCAGACAGACGACCACGAAGAAATGGAAAGGAGGTCTGGAGAGACAGACACTATTCCGAGAGAGAGGAGAGGATAGAGAGAAGAGAGCGCGAACGACACAGACCAGACAGCATGCATCTAAAACACAAACAACACACACACCCCACCACCAAACCACCCACACCCACACACACAACCAAGGCTCAACGCACCGACAAGACGCACTGAGCACGCACACACCACCACACACACACACACACACCCCACACGACATACATACCTACAAATACACACCAGACGGAGATTAAGATAAGCCCACGAGATAAGAGAAGGAGAGAGCCGACGAGAGGTGGCGGTAGGGGAGGTGGTATGTGTAGATGATATGTCGTGTTGTCGTTGTGAAGCAGGTACACTAAGATTTTAACACGTACATAAAGTCCCGTCCCCTTATTCTTTACCCCGGTGCGACAAGAACGACCACAGCGCAGCAAATTCAAAAGCAAACATAATGGGGAACAGTTGATTTGATTCTAGTGCTCGCATTCGTCCTGGGAGTTGAGCGCTTCTACACGTCTCATTAGCGCCCGAAAACCTTCCACGCAACTCGTTCCCTCACCTATCCGCATCCTACAGCCTCAATCCTCAGCCGCTATAACCCAGGAGGTGTCAAACTATTAAGGGCACTGTCATTCTGGGGCCGTGGTGAAAAGGTTCTGTGTTCGAGGTCGCCTTTGTTTCCTGTCATCTTCTGATAAGCTTCCGTGACGGAAGTTTTCTTTGTCGTGTGGGTATCGAAAAAATGTCACAGTACCGAGAGGGATAGTCAGACAGCATGTTTGGAAGTTGTAGTCCGATTGAAAGCAGGGGGGGTGTGGGTGGGGTGAATGGATGGTATATGGTCAAGATCGACCGGATTCATGGGGTGGTCGGGAATGGCTTGGACCCGCGATTATCAGAGTAGTGTGTGTGTGTGTGTGTGTTTGTGGTGTGTGGTGTGTGGTGTGTGTGGTCTGTATTTGTGTTGTGTGGTGTGATCGCTGTCGTGTGTGTGTGCTGTGGTGTGTGGGTGGTAGTGTGCAAAACGTCGCATGTGCGTTTGTGTGTATTTTGTGTGTGTGCTGTGTGTGTGTGTGTGCGCGTGGTGCGTGTTGTGTGTGTGTTGTGTGTGTGTGTGTGTGTGTATCTATAGACCTTATTCCTCGTTTTTAATGATTGAGATATACTGCCGATAACTTTCTTGAAGCACAGGGACAGGCGTCCGTGGGTGGCTTCGAGTGTGAAGAGGAAATGTCGCATAAAGCTCTTCTGTCATAATCTCTTCGTTTCAGAGGAATAAAAAACCACAAACACCACACACCACACAACCAGTTATCACACCAGTCCCCACCCTTGCATGAAGTGCAAATTCCGCCCCTCTCGGCCTCTTTCTCCCCTCATTTACCCTTCTCTCCCTCCCTGATCCATGATAGCAGGAGGGGTTGGCTGGTGTGTTTTTCTTGTAATGAAAGAACGGTGAGGGCAGGAGTGGAAGTGGAGGATGCAACAACTCGGCCGAAAATATTTCATTTCTTTAAACACAGAACACAAGTTTTGATAGCTCAACCGTGTGCCCTCTTCCTTCTTCCACGTGTCTTGGAACCTTGATTCTTTTTGTTATAGACTGGTTCTTTGGCTCCAACAAAAATCAGATTCGTCTCGAACTCCTGCCCTTGACTTTTAATGGCGGATCTGCTCCCTTAGCCAACAAACTAAAACCACAAAACGCCAATGTGTACACTTGGATGTTGAGCACTTTCGTCGTCAACTCATTAACATGTGGTTTAGAACTGCTCTAGAGTTAAGGTGCTCTGGAACTGGACGGGGGGGGGGGTGCGGGGGGGGTTGGGGGGGGGGGGGGGGGGGGGGGGGGGGGGGGTGGAGGACCAGATGTGAAGAACGTTAAATGTAACAAACATGCATTTTTTATAATGCACGTATTCTGATTACACGGTCATTTTTACTGTATCGTTGATCTGCACTTCTTATTTCTGTTCTTCGTACATAATTTTCCACTCTTGTTAACCATGTTTTTTTTGTCTTCTTTATTTTGAATAAGTCAACGCTCTCAATAGCGATATTTGATCTACTAGTTTTTTTTCTTCGGAATTTTCCCACTCCCATCCTCCTCTCCATCATATCCCACAACCACTATTTATACTAAACTCCTCTTCCCTTCCTTCTTTTGCTCTTTTTTTTTTCTCTTATCGTCAGCAGTTACTTCATTCATTGTCATCCCCCCCCCGTCCCCTATCCCCCAACACCCTTATCACTACTATCCTTATCATCACTCACTCTCCGTTCACCAAATTTCTACTCCCCTTCTTCCCCCTTCTACTTTCTTAACCGTCCTGTCGAACATGTTCTGTACACTTCTCGTTGATCTTCTCTCTCTCCTCTCATCCTTTCTCCTCTTTCCTTCTCCTTCTTCGTCCCTTACTCCCCCCTCCCTCTCTCTTCTTATCTTACCTTCCCTTTCTCCTACTGTGTCTTTCTCCTTCTCTGCCCCTTGCTCATTCTCGTCTACGCTTCTCAATCACTTCCACTGAGAATTTCTCTACTCCCTCAGCTTTGCCCCTCCCCCCACCCCCTTCTCTCTCTCTCCTCCGAACGTCGACATCTACTCGTCTCTGACTCAATACTCACCTCTCTCTTCTCCTTCTCTCTCTCGTTTGGGTTTTACTTTGGGTGCTACTACTTTAGACATTCCCTCTCAACTCCCAAATTAATGTCCCCCCCCTGCCCCCGTCCTAATTATTGGTTTTTTTCCAATTTTTCCTGATGGTTTTGAATTTTTTTTTTTCTGACACGCCCCGGTCTTCTTCTTTCTTTCTGCGCGACACGCAAGACGTGATTTCTCACCTGTGGACACTCTGTAGATAGACAAGGAAAAGGGTTATAATTACATCTACCCAATACAGGGAGTGGAGTTATTGTAGGTGTATGACCTCATTTTTCCTATTTATACAATGCCCCAGTCGATGAAGGCAGCCATACTCCAATTTCAGGGAATCATACACACTCTGAACACGTCTCTTCAGACGATAGAGTACAAATAAACAACAGAGGATTGTACAAGCTTATAGTTGGACACTCGCTCCACCGTTCTACAAACAGACTCTTCTCGTTTTCCTTGCAGATCACACCCATCAGACCCCATTGCAATCTAATACTCATGTGCTCAAGCTCCAGCTACACGGGCCTACGTTCTCCTAATATACATATCGACTTCTCTCACACCGTGCTCGAACAACCCCAACCTCTCCCCCCCTCCTCTCTTCTCGCGTTCTCTTCTTCCGCCTCTCTCTTTCCCCCCTCCCCTCTCCTTCCCGTCTGCCCCCCCTCGGCCGGACCCCTACACACACCCCCTCCCCCTTGCCTTCTTCTCTTTCTCCCCTTCCCCTTCTCCCTTCCCGCCTCCTCCGACAAACCTCTCTCACAACCTCCTCATTCTCTCCTCTCTCACCCCCGGTGTCGGCTTTTCTGCCTCCCAGTCTCTCCGTCCCTCTCTTCTTCTTTCCTCCCTCCTTTCTTTTTCTTCGGAAACCCACACCCCCTTCCCTTTATCGGAACCCCCATCCCGCCCCCCCTTCCCTCTCCTTCTCTTCCTCCCCTCTCCTTCCTTCTTCTCTCTCCTCCCCTCTCTCCCCTCCTTCTTTCTCCTCCTCCCTCCTCGCTCCCCCCCTTTTTTCCCCTTTAGCACCTCACCCTCCACTCGGACAAATCCCCCTCCTTCCCTTCCCCTCCTTCCCTCCTTCCAACAAACCCCCTCGCTCTTCCCTCCCTCCCTCTCCTTCCTCTCTCTTCTCCCCCCCTCTCGCTCTCTCTCTCTCTCTCCCCACCACCATCTATAATACCATATATAATCTATATATCATATATATACTAGATAATCCGGTGTTGTACGTGTGTATATATAGCTCTCTCCTAAACTACTGTATGTATATACACCTTTAATACATGTATTTATGATAATCCATGTCTAAGGGATATAGATAGACGATAGAATGCAAGAGACTAAAAACTCTAACTACACATCGTATATATAAAAGATAAGATGGGGGATACACATAAACGGCCCTCTCCATACTCATCCCCATCACCCCAACACATCAACCTCTCCTCACCTCTCTTACTATATACTATATATAGAATATATCCTTATAAGAAGAAACGACACGATACGAGAGAGCAGACCGAGAGAAGAGGCAAGTATAGATAAGAAAGTGGTGTGTGGTGTGTGTGTGTCGTTGTGTGTGTGTGTTTGTGTGTGCTTGTGTGGTTTGGTGCTGTTGCCGCGCGCTGCTGCTGCGCGCGCGCGCACGCACGTCACCCCTTGTGCGTGCTCGCTTGCGTTGAATCGCGTCTACTGATTGATTTAACTTGCATGCTATATCTCAACCAGGATTTGAGGTTTACAAGACGCTACTGGTCCATCTTTTCCCCTTCTTTTCACATCAGGCAAATTAGGACTATTGTGGTGAAGAGAACGCGTGCCAATATCCAAGTATTCTCAGTAACCAGCGGTCCTTCTTTTAACAGTCGTGACAGAAACAAGTATATTCAATTCCATCGTTCTCGTACTAAGGACCCCAGAGAGTACAAACGTTACTCACTACATTATCCTGAACCCATATCTGGGAACTCTGTGGTTTCAATCCCACCCCACCCCTTCTTTCCATCCGCCAATGCATCCGCCCACGCGGGTAATCATTAAACCTCCATACAGAAACATGTTACCTTACTGATATATGTAGAGACCTCTCCTTATCATTCTCTTTATATGCCCCCGCTCCCCCGATACGACGATGTGACAAAAACCTCATCTGACTCCTAAGACACTTGGAAAAGAAGCAGACGTCCAAACGTGTCAAATAACGCATCAGGGCTGAGGGGGTACACAAACCGTAAGTGGAGGCCGACAAAAAAACACAAACAAACCCACCACCATTTGTTTTTTGGATTTTTCCCTTTCCGCTTTTTCAGACCTCCCGTGTTGAGTTCGTTATCAGTGTCCTCTTTTTTTCATATAGACATAATTTATCATGGGATTGTCCTGTGTAAAAAGGCCTGAGATGGCGACTGCCAACTTCTTCCACTCTGAATAAAAGATAGCAAGAAACCACATCACTCATCTGAGACTATTTCTCCCCTTGGTAAAGACTTTTGAACGCCCACAATTCCAAATGGCTCCGAAATGGTAAATGTCCCCCTCCGCAAATGGAAAGGCCTAATGCCCCAAAATGCCCTGATGGTGCCTGGCTTGCCCCGGGAAAAATGCCCTCCGGGCCAATGCCCAATGCCCCCCCCCCCCATGCCCCACATGGTTCCATCGGCCCACGCCCCCCCCCCAAAAATAGAGCCACAAAAGACGGCCCAACCCCCCAAAACGACATGCCTGGCCACAATAGCTTATGCCCATGGAAGCGCCACCACCCAGCCCCGGCCAACGAATTGCTGACTGCCCCCCCCCCCAAAACTGCCCCCCCCCACCCCCCCCCACCCCAACCGCCCGCAATGATGCTGGCACAAACCCACCCCCCCCCCCCCCCTCCCCGATGTTGCCGCCCCCCCCCTTCTGCCCCCCCCCCCCCCCCCCCCCCCCCCCCCCCCCACCCAACCAACGCCCCGTAATCCCATCAACACCCTCCCACATACACACACCCCGCTCACTATGACCCCTACACCCCCCCCTCTCCACATACCCCCAGATCGTCTCAACACCGCACTCACCACCACCCCACCCGTCTCCCTCACCCCCCCTCTCCCCACCCTCTCCCCACCACCCCTCCCCACAGACCCCCCCCCCCCCCCCCCTCTCCTCCCCTCCTCCTCCCCTCCTCCCACATTATCCTCCTTGTTTTACGGCGAACCCCCCCCTCTTCATCCCAAACACACCCACCGAATGCCTGCAGTCTCAAACTGACAGGCTGTCACCAATCGAGTGTCTTCGCTGCCCAGAGGAATTTTTTTACCCCTCAGACATTTTTTCTCCCTCTCTACTTTATGCTATCCAAAGCCAATTTAAAGCATTCTGGGTACACACTTTGCGCCGCGCACACACCAATTTTCCCCTGCCCTTTTTAAAAACGCACTTGAAAAAAACCAACACAAACTTTTGCCATTTGAAAGTACTTGTGATTGACATCCACCGTAACCCTGAAATCATGCCAGGGAAACCAGAACGCGGGAACACCCAACCCACCAAATAAGAAACAACCAAAAAAAGAAAACCTACCGTTCCAGATCCCTGCTTTTACTGGACTTATAATGGAGAACACAACTGGAACTGGGAAAAAAGCGTTTTGTTTTCTGGGGCTAGTGTCGGTTGAAGCTTACGATTGCGTTTGTTGTTGTTGTTGGCTTCGTAAAGCGAGCTGGTTGTTGTCGTTGATCAGAAAAAACCCCCCTCCCCAAATCACATTGCATTCTTTTTCTCGAAAACAACAAAACCCCTGAATATTTCCACTTCCTTCTTATTTCAATTCTGTTTTTCCCTCTTAAAACTAAACTAACAAAAATAAACTAACCCCATAAAAACCATAATCCGTTTTTGATTTGTCAATAACTCACCAGAAAATGATATATATCCACGTCCGTCACCGCCCACCAACACCCCCCCCACTCTAAAAACCATATGATAAAAAACACTAAAACTAAAAACCCAACAGGAACCGCACAAGGACACGCGCCTCTTGTGGTGTGGTGGCTCTGATATAAAGAGAAGCACAGCCAAGAGAGACACGGAGCACACGAGTCGGAGATTGAGAGAGTGAATATATGTGTGTGTTTTTGGTTGTCGTGTGTGGGGTTTGTGTGGTGTGCTTGTGT
>JADBJO010024823.1:5000-15000 GCA_016801955.1 Conus betulinus
AGTAGCCTTTCTATGCGCAGTCCAGTAACGGCACGACGCGGTCGATGTTGTTACGCCGTCGGTCGATCGATTGATTGATGTTGCTTCAACACACTCAGTTTGTGCGCACTTTTATTGACGGCATGACATATTCTCACAAATCTTAAAGAGGCTTTGATTGGTGACGATATTCTACGGATTTGTTTCTCTCTCTCTCTCTCTCTCTCTCTCTCTCTCTCTCTCTCTCTCACACACACACACACACACACACACACACACAGCACAGTTTCTCTCTTTTTTCTTTCTCTCTTTCTCACTCTCTCTGTGCCCCCCCCCCCCCCCCTCCCCCCACACACACACACACACACTCCATCACGTTTGTACAGCGTTCTTGTGTGTGTGTGTGTGTGTGTGTGTCAGCGCTTGCGTGCTTGCTTGCTTAACGTGTGCCCCTGCGTGTGTGTGTGTCCGAGTGGGAGAGAGAGGAGGAGGGGTGGGGTGGGGTGGGGGGTGGGGGGCGGTGGACACTTAACACAGCCATACAAAGGGTAAGAGAGACCAGCGCAGAAGCTCGTCCACTCCCGTAAAATAAAAACTCTCCCCGCTCCCCCCCCCCTCTCTCTTTCTCTCCCCCCCCCCCCCCCCCCCCCCCCCCCCCCCCCCCCAAGGCCCCCCCCCCCCCCCCCACCCCCCCCCCCCCCCCCCCCCCCCCCCCAAGGCCACACATAACACGAAGAAGGGAAGACAGCTAAAAACCTTTTAACAGCGTGACAGTTGCCGTAGTTGCAGCACCTTCCAGCAGACCCACGTCTTTGAAGAGCCACCGACGCGGCCAGGCGACGCGAAGTGACACGCAACAATTCGTCCCCCGCCCCACTCCCTACTTGCCCCCCCCCCCCACCCCCCCCCCACTTCCCTCCCCCCCTCCTACCCGATACCCCCACCCTCCCTGTCCCCCCATCTCCTCCCTTTATCCCCAACCGACCGGCCAACAAAGTGAACCAATTTGCGGCCGGGATCGAGCATTTTTTTTTTTTTTTTTTTTTGGTTAGGGAGGGAAATTAGATTGGCGAGCCGGCGTTATTCGGCCGTTATACAAGGTCCACGTGTTGAACGTTGGAGTGACGGTCAGACTGTTTTTTTGTTGCTGTTGTTTTTGGTTTTTGTTTTCTCTCTCTCTTTGCTTCTGTGATAAGACGTGGACTGCTCTGAGGGCCGTGGAATCTGTTAGCGCTCAATGCGGATCATGATCGAGCTCACAGTGCCATATGAGAACAGAATGGAGGCAGCTCAAATCTACAAGACTGAAAAGTATGCTGATCTGGCAAACAGCCTGAGGAGAGAAGGCTATCAGGTCAAAGTCCTCACTGCAGAAATTGGAGCTAGGGGGTTTGTAGGAACGTCTGCATACAGCCTCATGAAACAGCTCTCAGTTGCAGGGAGGGAAAAAACCAGAGCCCTGAAAGCATGGCAGAAGCAGCAGAGAGAGTGTTCAGAGCTGGATCTGGTCAAGGAGGAACAAAAGTGAACTTCATAAGGCTTAAATTTCCTACAAATATCAGGTGTCCCAGTGGCTCAGTGGTTAGTGCGCGAGTCATTAAGTGGAAAATGAGCATGTCCAGAGGGGCATGGGTTCGAATCCCAGCCATGGCTCGTCCCGAGATGGGGAAAAAAAAGGGGGCAGCAGAGGGACATCCGGAGTCATGAACCGGGTGTGGCCCAACCCCTCTAGAGTGTCAGGAGACAAGGGCCGAAACACTTGCTGAAGGGGCTTGGAGCTAACAAAGAGTTCCTATCTGGCCAGAGACGACGTGATAGACTGTACCCAACGTATCCTTCCGTCATGTATCCTGGCATGAACCAGGCCCGTGAGATGCAGACACCTGCAGTGTAGGTCGGGCAGCAGCAGCAGCAGCAGCAGCAGTAGTAGCAGTAGTAGGGGCAGAGTTCACAGCTGACCCCCTGAAGGTTGTGTTTTCACCGGCGACGGTTAGTCTGTCTGGTCCCTGTCTATGGGTTGACGCTGGAACGAAGTGACCGATTTCACCCAAAGGGAGCTGGAACTCGGAATAAAGCCCAGGACAAGATCCGTTCAGTGTCGGGGGCCGCTCCGTGTTGCGGGATCCGGTGTGAAAGAGTGGATCCGTTCAATGTCGGGGCTGGTCCGTGTTGCGGGATCCGGTGTGAAAGAGTGGATCCGTTCAATGTCGGGAGCTGGTCCGTGTTGCGGGATCCGGTGTGAAAGAGTGGATCCGTTCAATGTCGGGAGCTGGTCCGTGTTGCGGGATCCGGTGTGAAAGAGTGGATTCGTTCAATGTCGGGAGCTGGTCCGTGTTGCGGGATCTGGTGTTAAAGAGTGGATCCGTTCAATGTCGGGGCTGGTCCGTGTTGCGGGATCCGGTGTGAAAGAGTGGATCCAGGATCGCGCCGGAAGATTCCTATGTGCACGGGGAGTAACTGTCATGCCCTCTCCCCCCCTCCCGACCCCCCCCCCCCCCCCTTCCGCAGGGGGAAAAGGGGACCAGAGGATTCCCACACTCATGAGATTGATACAAGTTTCTGCTCAACAAAAACTGTGAACATACTGACTGGAAATAAGAACTATCGACCAAGAATATATTTGAACGGGATATGGAGTTTAGTTTTTGTTTCCGCTCATGACCTGACTTACAGGGCAGTTCCAGTAGTCCATTGCTGGAGGCCTGCGCGGTCTGAGAATTGTATTCTGTTGCATTGTAACTGAGATAGCTGCTTTGTGTGAAACCAGGCGGCTCTCTCTCTGTGAGAGTGCATCGTTAAAGAACAGTCTGGATTCTGCGCAGATCGGAATAATTGTAAGTTTGCGAACGTGATCCACACGGAACTTAACACTTGTTACAGTTTTTGCGTACACGATGCACGCAAAATGTAACCATGAAAAAAAAAAAAATTTGCGCGGCGACTGCATTTTAAAGGGAACATGAGAAGTTTGAAGTTTAGTGTGTGTGTGTGTGTGTGTGTGTGTGTGTGTGTGTGTGTGTGTGTGGTTCATTGTTTTTCCTCATGCTCACGTGCTGCATATTTTGGCTCAGCGGTTTAGAGCACTGAATCTGTGAAATATATTGTCCCGAGTCGAATCCAGAAGAAAAAAAAAAATCATTGAGTGTGAGTGAGTGAGTGTGGTGTGTGTGTGTGTGTGTGTGTGTGTGTGTGTGTGTTTTAATGGGTGTGTGTGTGTGTGTGTGTGTGTGTGTGTGTGTGTGTGTGTGTGTGTGTTCAGGCGATGGGCTCTCAACGCTCCCTTTAGAATGCAGTCGCTGCGCAAAATGTAACAATGTTCACACTTTTTGCGCATCATGTACTTAAACTTGTGAGAACTGTCGCGTGGATCACAGTCATACACAACATTGTAGCCTAGTCACATTTCCGTCGTTGTAAACATTCTGGGCCGCGTCACAGTCTCACCTTCATTTGGTGTCTGTCTGTGACTGTCTTCGCTGCCTGTCGAAGTGGAATGGCCCCAGATGTATTTGGTGTCTGTCTGTGACGGTCTTCGCTGCCTGTCGAAGTGGAATGGCCCAGATGTATTTGGTGTCTGTCTGTGACGGTCTTCGCTGCCTGTCGAAGTGGAATGGCCCAGATGTATTTGGTGTCTGTCTGTGACGATCTTCGCTGCCTGTCGAAGTGGAATGGCCCAGATGTATTTGGTGTCTGTCTGTGACTGTCTTCGCTGCCTGTCGAAGTGGAATGGCCCAGATGTATTTGGTGTCTGTCTGTGACGGTCTTCGCTGCCTGTCGAAGTGGAATGGCCCAGTTGTATTTGCCAAGGAAAGAACCCTTCCTCGTTTGCCCAGCGTTCTTTTACTTGCACTGCTTGCGTACTGCACTTGGCTTGTCGTCCTGTTGCCTTTAGATTGCCACGTAAGACCCAGTGGAAAAAAGGGGGGGGGGGGGGAGGGGGACAATAGCCAGAGAAAGAAGGGAGGTGGGGGGGTGAGGATCTGGGGAGGGGGAGACGCAGAGAAGGGAGATGGAAGAGGGTGGTGGTGTTATTAGGAGAGAGAGAGAGAGAGAGAGAGAGAGAGAGAGAGAGAGAGAAGCGTTTGCTTCCTGGAAGATCAATAGATAGCGGGTGTAAGCTGGAATATTGGTGTTCAGGGAAAGTAACACATGCGACCCAGAAAAGGATCCATTGTCTTCTTACATATTGCCGGAATGCAAATGGACGGACACTGAAGACCTGTCAGTAAAAAAAAAGGTGCAGGTTTGTGGGTGCTGATGCCTGTCTTTCCACCCTTCTCATATTGAGGTGCACGTGAAGATGAAGTCCATTTTTCTTTACTGTCTATTCATTCATTTTTATGTATTTGTTCATTTTGTTCCGATTTGGTGATTTCAGCTCTAGACCAGTTAGAACCTGCGAAATGTTAGAAGCAGGCTTCGTTATAGAGTTACATCGGTCATGTAGAACAGATAATTGTAAACTTATTGATGTAATGCATTCAGAATCTATCTGTGTGCTGCTCTTAATTTTAACGTGAATTTTCCAGTCTTTTTAACCCCCCCTCCCCCCCCCCCATCTTTTTTTTAATTTCTGAAAATTTGCTGTGCCTGTAATTGTTTAAAATCCCACAACCCCAAAGAGGCTGTGCTGCACAGGCTTAAAACTGCGTCCCCAATCGTTGTTTGGTGTAGGAACTATCCATCCGCCATCTGTGTAGAGCTATGGAGAATTGGCAAAAACAGTGACTGACCTGACAGACCATACGCGTTCACCGACAAGCTGGACTCTTGTGACGCGGGTTCCCCAAGCGAGCGCTGTGGCGCACGGTGGCGCCAGTCACGGCGTGAACCATCTGTTGCCAGAGGTTGGTGGTTCCTTCCCCCTTTTTGCAAGGATTGGGCGATACATGGCTCAACAAGAATCGGCGTCTAAACAAACATTGCACGAGGAACGATCGCCAAACGCATGCTCCCATGTGCAGGGTTTGTTCTCCGCTGCGATGGTTCCGTGCTACCCACGCTTTAGACATGTGTGAATTTGTGTTTGTTGTTGTCTGTGGTGAGGTAGCAGTGTTTTCCCCTCCACCACCCCCCCCCCCCCCCCCCCCCCCGCGCGCGCCTCCGCCAGTTTTTTCTTCTCTCTCGCTTTCCTACATAAGAGCGACTGTACAAATACCTACCTCCAACTGAATCCCTTACCCTCCTTCCCTTTAGTTATCAGCCCCTCTCCCCCCCCCCCCCCCCCCCCCCCCCGCCCCCGACCCCACTCCTCGCCCCCTACTTCCCGCCCACCGACCAAGCGTTAAACAAAAGGACCAGAGGCCGGGGCTGGTATTTCACACCTCCCTTTGATCAGCAGGCGGCTGATGGCGTGATTGGTCGCCGTTCCCACAGACTGAGTGTGTTCCAGAACACACGTTCCGTGCCTTGCTTCCCTCTCCGTGCCCGAGATTCCGTACTCCGCTGGAGTGTGGCGAGGCCGGGACCGGTTACAAATCGCGCGTAACAGATCTGCTCCCGGGAAAAGAAAAACCGGGGGGAATTTCCTGCAAAAAACGGTACCCCCCCCCCCCCCCCCCCCAACCCCCCCCCCCCCCCCCCCCCCCCCCCCCCCAGTTTCATGGCCAAACGAACCAACCTAGAGAGAGAAGTTTGTTTGATTTGCAGTCCACGCCAGGATGCCGATGAGGATGTAGACTGGCTGCATTTCAGGCGCACCGTGTCACACCCATGGTCTGGCAATGTCTCTCTGTGATCCAATGGTCCAGCTGGCTGATGGAGGAGAACTGGGGCTTTTGGCGTGCACACCATGGCTGTTGGCGTGCACACCATGGCTTTTGGCGTGCACACCAGCGACACGTGTCCCATGACAAACGGCAGGGTCACTCCCACTGAAGGAAAGCTCTAACACAGATTACCTCCCTGGCAGGTGTCCAAACATCGTCTTTTCAGCTGACTGTAGGTTCGCGTATCTAGAGCGCCGGTTATTCCGTGGTTTGTTTCTCTACTGACGTCGACGATTGATGCTTCGGTTCGCACCTTGCTCTGTCGGTTAGCTTTTCAGATGAGCGTTTCTTTCGGTACGCGGCGCCATCATTCACGTTGACCGCGTGTTGAAAATGAATTGGCGAATGTGTGCACGGGGAGATCCAGAGCACCATCTGTCCGAAACGACTGGGAACGGACCGTCTTCAAGGGTAGAGGTGGACAAGGGGGAGGGTGTAAAATAAGTTTGTTTTTAAAAAAAAAAAAATGACGAAGGCCCAGACTGTCCGAAGTCGTAACATGGATGACCGTGGGAAAGAGTGGATATATGGTGGAGAGTGGAGTGAGGATAGGGAGTGGGGGTGACAGCTGAGATGGAGGGGGGGGGGGGGGGGGGGGGTTGAATCTCCCACATATGGATTTTACAGTTTTGCTATGGAGAAAAGAAAAGGAAAAAAAAAAAAAAACAAAAAAAAACCCCGACGGCCGAAGGGGGTATGTCATAGATACAGAAACCAACAAATCGAAGGGGTGGAGGAGGGGGAAGGGGGGAGGAGAGAGGAAGGGAAGGGGAGATAAGCGGCAACGATGGAGGTAATGGAGGCTTAAGGGAAAGACAGGGATTTAATCATGCAGCAACATTGCTATGAGCTTGCACCTATGCCCACATAAACACACACACAAACGCAAGGGAGCACATAAGTGCGCGCGCGCGCGCGCGCGCGCACACACACACACACACACACACACACACACACCACACACACACACACACATTCTCTCTCTGTCACACACACATGTACACACACACACACACACACACACACACACACACACACACACACACACACACACACACACACACACACACATTCTCTCTCTGTCACACACACACATGTACACACACACACACACACACACACACACACACACACACACACACACACACACACACACACACACACACACATTCTCTCTCTGTCACACACACATGTATACACACACACACACACACACACACATACACACACATGTACACACACACACACACACACACACACACACACACACTTACACACACACACGCCGCGCGCGCGGGCGTGTGCGCATGTACATGAATGGATGCGTTCAACAGCAGGGGAGGAGTACTAACCTGCACTGCTCATTGTAGTGGGGGGGGGGGGAGTCGGAGTCGGAAGGGGAAGAGGGAGAGAGAAAAGAGAGAGAGAGAGAGAGAGAGAGAGAGAGAGAGAGAGAGAGAGAGAGAGAGGATGAGGAGGATGGGGAAACGGATAAAGATGAACAGGGAATGACAGGAAAATGCATATAAACCATATAAATAAAGAGAAAGAGGGGAGAGAGAGAGAACTCGGAACTCGCAAGCTGAATGATTATAGGCCAACATGTCAGGGGGTGGGGACACAAACTTATTACATCACTTCTATAGAAATATGTAAAGAAAGGGAGGGAGGCATCATTACAGAAAACAACAACAACAACAACATAACTCTAAACAGGACAAAGACATTGCCGAGTGGAATTAAAAGGGATGTAACGTGGGCTTTACACGGACACATTTACATACCGTTTTACATACCATTTTGCATAACATTGTACATAACATTTGACCAAAACAGGAATATTCTTGACATCTGTGACCCATCCTACAAGGCCCTTCTCAGCGTAGGAATGAATCTGTTGAACGCTTTCCTTTAAAGTCTGGTGTCTGGTAGTTTCCGCAATCTAAAACAGTACTGACTTCACCCAGTAATGGCCGATGTCCTCAGTGGAACAAGTCCCAAGTTCCCACAGACTGTGTCTTTTTTTGTACTCCCAATTCTTAAACAACAGGGAGTCCTTTAGATTGGGAGCGAAGAAATGCTCCATGTGTGTGTGTGTGTGTGTGTGTGTGTGTGTGTGTGTGTGTGTGTGTGTGTCCGTCCGTGGTCAAAATGTGTTCCACTCGCTCCAGACCAAACTACGGGACCGATCTTTCTGAAAATTTGTAGGTATGTTCATTATGGGTCACGGATGATGGCCGATGTGTTATTTTTAACCGTTATATCCGTTACTAGTGGCTATAACGGCCCGTAACGCCTTTTCTTCTTTATGGAACATCTCAGAAAGTACTTGGCCAATCTTTCAGAAAATTTGTAGGTATTTTCATTATGGGTCACGGATGATGCCTGATGTTTTAGGTTACCGTTATATCCGTTACTAACGGCTACAACAGCCCATAATGGTTTTTCTTTTTTATGGAATATCTCAGAAAGTACTTGGCGATCTTTCTGAAATTTGCAGGTGTGTTCAGTATGGGTCACGGGTGATGGCCGATGTTTACCAGAAACAGCCGTTGCTAACGGGTATAACGGCCCAAAACGGGTTTTTCCTCTGTACGGGGAATATCTCACGTGTATTCAAGATAAACTGGGAGTACTTTTTATATGCTTTGCATCTTGTTTGTGTTGTCGCTTGTCTGCACCGTACATGTAAAACAATCTTTTGCATGCATTACAGGTAGAATTGCTCCAAGTCGATGGCAAGCTTGGCATCCCCGAGATTTCAGAGCCGTAGAATGGAGAATGCATCTACAAGCTGGAAGAAAAGATCTGATGATGAAGTACACCCAGTTCTTTGTAGTGTGCACAAGATGTCTTTTTTTTTTTTCTTCTTCTGGTTTTCAGTTCGTGTAGAGCAAGCATAACACTATGCCTGGAGAACAATGTAAGGCCCAAGTATTCAGAGGAAACGACCATTGTCTTCCAGCTGGCTGCCATTCAGAAACCACCTTTCTTCTGAGGTTGGGAAACCCACCCTTCCCGCCTCTCTAGTTCCTTCCCGCACTTTCCTACTTCTTTAGGTCTTCCCTGCATCTTCCTGCTCGGCGTTCTTCAGCATTTCAGCCAAAAGGTCATCTGAACCCGCTGCCTTTTCATTTCGTTTTTGTGTGTGTGTGTGTGTGTGTGTGTGTGTGTGTGTGTGTGTGTGTGTGTGTGTGTGTGTGTGTGTGTGTGTTTAATCGCTGTACTCATATCTTTTTCAGTTGTTTCTGTATCCAGTACATAGTCAAATATTTGATCTGTTTCGTCATGTAGGTGATCTTCACTGTTGACAAATCCTTCGTAAAAAAAAAAAAACGGACTCAAATTCATGTACTTTCATGTATCCCACTCCTTTTTTGTGATATAATTTATGACAGCAGTTCTTTTTTTTTATGTTTCTTAATTTCACTCCCAAACCGATTTGAAGAGGACAGCGGGAGGGGGGGGGGGGAGGAGAGAGAGAGAGAGAGAGAGAGAGAGAGAGAGAGAGAGAGAGAGAGAGAGAGAGAGGAAAACACATGCGTCATTCTAGAGTCTTGTCTAGACATCTCTATAGACGAAATGAGGTTGCCTGAACAATGTGATTAAGCAGGCCTTGTGCGTAAAAATCAGTATGGTAAACCTAGGAGATTGAGTGGAGGAATGAGAAGAAGACAGAAAGAAAGAAAGAGAGAGAAGGTAGCGGGGGACGGGGAGAGAAGGGGGGGGGGGGGGGATGCGTTGGTACCGTCATGACGGGGGTGTGACTGTGTGTTTCAGAAGTCTGGTGATCGTGGTGATACAGTTGCAGACCATCATCATCTTTGCCCAAGGTAATCCTGTGTGGGAGGGTGGTTTGGGGTTTGTGTCTTGTTCGTTGGTTGTGGTTGTGTTGAGGTGATCATGCCGTTTGTCTGTCTGTCTGTCTGTCTGTCTGCCTGTCATCATCATCACCATCCTCCCTCCTCCTCCTCCTCCTCCTCCTCCTCATTAACGTCGTTGATGTATTCAGCTCCGATAACTATGGCAAAAACAGCTTTCAGTTATCGGTCTTTTTTCCTCCCCCCCCCCCTTTTCTTTGTTTGTTTGTCTGTTGTTATTTTGTTTGCCCTGTTTGTCTGTTGTATTTGTTTGTTTGTCTGTTGTTGTTATTTGTTTGTTTGTTGTTATTTGTTTGTTTGTCTGTTATTTGTTGTTTGTATGTTGTTATTTGTTTGTTTGTATGTTGTTATTTGTTTGTTTGTTTGTATGTT
>JADBJO010024823.1:20000-22500 GCA_016801955.1 Conus betulinus
AAGGGGGAGGAGGAGAGGGAGGGAAGGGAGGAGGAGGGGCGCGAAGCGAAGACGATGAAACTTGCACCAGTTCGTCTGTCCGAGCGAGTGGCCGCTTGCAGTGTCTGGAGCTGTTTTGACGCGTGGTGGCGGGGTTTGGTAGGGTGGGGAGGGGAGGGGGAAGGAGGGGTGGTGGTGGGGGTGGGGGGTGGGGGTGGGGGTTGGGCTTTCGGAGGACCATGAAGAGATTCCCAATGGCAGAAGATATGTGCAAGTCGATGTTTTCAAGCCGTCGGTTGGTCAGTGAGTCGGGTGGTTGGCATGGTGACGAGGATCGTCTCAGGGGTGTGGGCTGCTGTGTCCAGTGGTCAGCTCACCAAGACGGAGGATGGGGAGGAAGTCTCCTGACAACTAAACACGTGTGTGTGTGTGTGTGTGTGTGTGTGTGTGTGTGTGGTGTGTGTGTGTGTGTGTGTTGTGTTGTTGTTGTTTGTTGTTGTAGGAGTATCTTGATAAGAAGCAGGTCACACGCAGTCTTTTCCCTCTGTGTCGTCAGTTGAGGAGAATGAACAGGCCACGGCCACTCTGTTTCCCTGTTGACAAGTTATTGATGGGAATAATAAACAGAGATCACGCACCACACTGTTTCCCTGTTGACGAGTTATTGATGGGAATAAACAGAGATCACGCGCACTGTTTCCCTATATTGAGGGAATAAACAGAGATCACGCGCACTGTTTCCCTGTTGACGAGTTATTGATGGGAATAAACAGAGATCACGCGCACTGTTTCCCTGTTGACTAGTTATTGATGGGAATATAATAAACAGAGATCACGCGCACTGTTTCCCTGTTGACGAGTTATTGATGGGAAATAAACAGAGATCACGCGCACTGTTTCCCTGTTGACGAGTTATTGATGGGAATAAACAGAGATCACGCGCACTGTTTCCCTGTTGACGAGTTATTGATGGGAATAAACAGAGATCACGCGCACTGTTTCCCTGTTGACGAGTTATTGATGGGAATAAACAGAGATCACGCGCACTGTTTCCCTGTTGACGAGTTATTGATGGGGAATAAACAGAGATCACGCACACTCTGTTTCCCTGTTGACGAGTTATTGATGGGAATAAACAGAGATCATTGATGGGAATAAAGAGAGATCACGCGCACTGTTTCCCTGTTGACGAGTTATTGATGGGTAATAAACAGAGATCACGTGCACTGTTTCCCTGTTGACGAGTTATTGATGGGGAATAAACAGAGATCACGCGCACTGTTTCCCTGTTGACGATTTATTGATGGGAAATAACAGAGATCACGCGCACTGTTTCCCTGTTGACGAGTTATTGATGGGAAATAACAGAGATCACAGCGCGCACTGTTTCCCTGTTGACGAGTTATTGATGGGAATAAACAGATCATTGATGGGAATAAACAGAGATCACGCACACTCTGTTTCCCTGTTGACGACGATTTTTGCTGGGATTAAACAGAAATCACGCGCTCTCTGTTTCCCTGTTGACGATTAATTGCTGGGAAGAAACAGAAATCACGCGCAATCGGTTCCCTCTTGACGATTAATTGCTGGGAAGAAACACGCACGTCACATGTGGTCTGCAGTCACTTGAGGCCCCCCCCCCCCCCCCCCCCCCCACGCCCCATCCCCAGGTCATAATATGCAGTCTGCTGTCACGTGCCAGTCAGTCGAGAATAGATGAACAGGTCGCGTGCAATCTGTTCTTCTGATCAGTTGTTATGAAATAGTCTGTCATGTGCACTTTTGTTCCTTCCCTGGTGTCAGTAAACGGAGAGGAATAATAATAATAATTAAAAAAAAAGGTCACGTGCCATCTGTTGTACTGTGTGTCCATCCGGTTGGTGGAAGTCAAGAGGTCACGTGCAGCCTGTGCTTCCCGGTCTAATCTGGTCTGTTTTCCCGTGTCAGTCAGCACAGGGAAATCAACACGTTACGTGCAGTGTGTTGCCGGCCACTCACACCCTCTCTGTCTGTCTGTCTGTCTGTCTCTCTCTGTCTTTCTCTGTCTTTCTCTGTCTGTCTGTCTGTCTCTTTCTCTTTCTCTGTCTGTCTGTCTGTCTCTCTCTCTCTCTCTCTCGTTCTCTCGCTTTCTCTCTCTTTCACTTTCTCTCTCTCGCTCTCTCTATCTCTGTCTCATTCTCTCTCTGTGTCTCTGTCTCATTCTCTCTGTCTGTATCTGTGTCTCTCTCTGTGTCTGTGTCTGCCTGTCTGACTGACTGTCTGTCTGTCTGTCTGTCTGTGGTCTCTGTCTCTGTCTCTCTCTCTCTCTCTCTCTCTCTCTCTCTCAGATAGCAGAATGAAATAAACACGTTACGTGCATTTTGTCCCCCACACCATCTCCTCCTCTCCTCTCTTTCTCTCTCATCTCTCTCTCTCTCTCTCTCTCTCGTCTCTCTCTCTGTATATCAGAGGTCTATTTTCGTCACGTCAGCGAAAGGGAATTAACAAAAGAAGTCCATGGTCACGCGCAGCGCGCTCG
>JADBJO010024824.1:0-7500 GCA_016801955.1 Conus betulinus
ACCAGCCTCCCCAGTGATGAGTTGTACCGGACCAAGGTCCAGGTCAAATGTAGCACCCTGAATACTCATCACCATCACTGTCTTTTACACTACAGGTACTATCTTGTACAGGGAAACCTGTGCAAGAATGGCTGCAGTATGAGTTCGAATCATAATCCAGGTGATTCCACAATCTTCTCATTAACCCGCCAAGATTCCCATCCCAACCTCAACAAGGCTGTATGCGACAACCTGTCTGACCTTCCCCTTCCCTCCCTGAAGACACTCCCCTCTGGTGACCTCTCCGCCCAGGACATCCCGTCTCCCCATGGACCTCCTCATCTCCCCAGATTGCATTTGCTGACCAGCCCAACCACCATCCCTCCAGCCCAGCTGTGATACCACTCCATCCCAATCCACATCCTCGCCATGCACAAAGTTTGCCCCTACGGTCCCGCTACAGCGCCCGAGGGAAACATGCAGACACAGTTCACCCCAGCACTCACCACAAATACTCCACATATTCCAACAAAGCAGAAGCGAAGCTCTGCTCAGTTAAAACATGAGCATGCAAACACCCAAACAAAAGAAAGCCAACCACCTACCCACTCCGATGTGAAAACATTACGCCACCCTCTTCTACAAGCAACGCAAAAGCGGCACGCAGCTTGCGTCCTCAAAAATCAAGCAAATCACCACGTTATTCCTACGCCTACAAATGTAACCCAGCAGTACAAAACCTCAAACAAATAGTCAACACTTTTGTCAAAACTATTGTCAGAGGTTCAAACCTCTTGCACCCTCACTCCAGAAGTATTCGCCGATTAGAAGCAGAAAACAGCCACCTGAAATCTGAACTCAAACACCTCAAACAAACTCAGTTTATACTGCACCCAACCCAAAACCAAACCACACCATCTGGTAGCCATATTGATTCAGCTCTGTCCACCTTCCCCACCCCCAACAGGTTCTCCATGCTGCTCCACATTAATGAAAATGGGGAGCATGAGGTTCAGAACGACTCAGAAACAGACTGTAACGCAGGCCTAGTGCCCACGAAAACAAGACCCACACCCTTTCCCACTCTTACTCTAACACTAACCCACTAACACAGTTCCATTCCGACATTTATGACACTTCATTGCACAAATCACACAACAATAGAATCACACGAAACAACATACATCAAAACGCATATGATGAGGAGGATGGGGATGAGGATGATTATGATGAGTACCAGGCTGAATTAATTATAACTATAGAACAGGTTGTGAACAGAGAAAATAAAAAAGATGTTCAAACATCCAAGCACCCGCGCCCGGGAAAGGGTTAATTGCTGGCACTGTGGGGGATGGTAGCATGCAGGCAATGTAGCCCTGTGAGTGCAGAGAAGAATTGTTGAACTTGGGAAGTCGAAGTGGGTATGAGGATGAAGTCCAATGGCGCAGTCTCCAGGGGATAACTTGCTGAAGGGAATGGCTGGTGATGATGAAGGGGAAGTGGAGGACTGGGGATGGATATTTCGAACGCAAGATCAGGGTAAAAAAAAGGCCTGGAGACAAAGCGAAATTGCCGTAAGGGAGGGGAAATGGAATATTTTAGATGACTAAAAATAACAAAGTCTTTCTCCAGCTTTGTTTCTCCATGTAAAAGTTATGATTTTGGTTAGCATCTCCCTTTCCTCTTATAGAAGTTAAATATTACAGAGAATTTCAGAGAGGGTGGGGCAAGTTAACGCTTACGTGACTATAATAAAATCATAATGTCCCCTTCTTCAATATAAGGCTTCTACAATGTTTTCTTCCACTTTTTTTTATTGAATCAAGAGTGATTTCAAAGGATTTCTTTATATACACGAGCCCAAAAGAAGTGAGAATAGCAAAGCCGAAAGAAACGCGTTTTCATCCACACAATAGTATTATAGTACATTACACTACATCAAACAATGTGCTTACCGTAAAAGAATATAACGATACAATAATTCGAGTCGGAGGTATACAAAACGATATCTTCACCTTTCTGTGATAAGCTTGTTTACGCAAGAAATAAACCCCAGTTATTCATAAAGAGAGTCACACACCAACAATGAAAAGAATAAGAGACGAGGCTGACTAGGGTTTCCTTTCTCCCCCTCCTGTCTGAATCCAATTGTAGCTGAAAGTGAAGTTTTTTTTTTTAGAAATGGGAAAGCAAGAATAATATACATATTTATAAAACAATAGCAAACAAATGAAAAAGATACATGCACACAACAAATTGTTAACTCACCAAAACCTGTGAGCGAGCTCTGTGGACTATACAGGCTCTGGATAACCAGATACCTCACCGAGGACACAAAACAGCATCACTTTGATGGCTCGGAGGACCAAAACTCACTGGTGCGGTCACAACCGAAGATCTCCCTCCCAGGCTCTTGAAGAAAAAGGAATGTTCTCCATCCAGGCTAACGGGACTCGAACTCTGCTCGCTCTCAAGGTGAGCCAAGTGATCAGCATGGGCTGCACGGGATGTCTGTACACTGAGGGCACTTTTAGCTGACACAGAAACGCGCGTGAAGCGTGCGCGCGAGGAACGCGCGCGCGCGCGCGCACACACACACACACACACACACACACACACACACACACACACACACGTACATACACACACATAAACATGTGCAAACGCGTAGAGCATAGGCACACGCCCTAAAACACTTGACAGTTCATGACAAACCCCCGAACCAAGTTTAAACATAGTTTTAAATCATGCATAATGTCCATGAACTGTCAACCAAACTCACTCTGGGCATCTGCTCAAAAAATCAGCACCTACGTTTTTCTTTTCCTGGTATTGCTTGAACACTGAACGAGAATGACTGCAGTTGAAGTGCCCACCTCATTAGGTGGCCATTGGATGCTTTCAGTCTCTTCAAATACTGTAAGGTTGGTGGTCAGTCTGAACAATAAAATGCCGTCCATACAGGTACGGTTCAAATTTCTGGACCGCCCACATGATGGCAAAGCATTCCTTTTCAACCGTTGAGTAGTTCTTTTCTGCAGGAAGTAGTTTCTTACTGGCACACGTCACGGGTTGGAGACCAGTTCCCTGGTCCTGTAAAAGGATCGCGCCCAACCCAACATCCGAGGCATCTGTCCTCAGTACAAACGACAACTCCCAGTTGGGCATCACACAAGCGGGTTTACTACAGTCTTTTTTTCAGCTCTTCAAAGTTTTCTGACATTCGGGAGTCCACTTCACTCTGTTTGGCATCCTGGACTTTGTTGCATCTGTCAGGTGAAGGGCGATCTCCGCAAAGTTCGGCACGAATCGCCAGTAGAAACCTGCCAGCCCTAAAAAGGCCAAACTTTGTTTCTTAGTCTCAGGGGGCTGAACCTTGCCAATCTTGGCCATCTTCTCGTCCTCTGCTTTCAGTTTACCCTTTCGTACCACAAACCCAAGATACGTAACTTCATCAAACCCAAGGAAACATTTGGTAGCCCGAGCAGTCATCCGAACCTCACGAAGTCTGTGAAACAGTGCATAGAGACACTCAAGGTGACGCGTCCATGTCTGAGTAGCCACCAGTAAATCGTCCATGAAGTTGTCGACTTCAGGAAGTTGAAGAGGCTTTAGCATCTCCCTCATTGCCCTGCTAAACACTGCACCAGCTGTCTTCAGTCCAAAAGGCATAACAGTCCACTGGTAGTGACCCTGCAGTGTTGAGAAAGCAGTTTTAGGTTTATCTTTTCCCACCATGGGGATTTGCCAATAACCCTTTGTCAGGTCGATCTTACTGAAGTATCTGGCCTGCCCAGCTTTGAGAACAGGTACTCGATGTCTGGGATAGGTTCACCACCAAAAATCACAATTTGATTGAGCCGTCTGAAATCGATGCAAAAGCGTATTTTGCCGTCTCTTTTCTTAACCAATACAATTGGAGAACAGTATGGGGAAGTCGAATTCTCAATGACTCCCATCTTAAGCATTTTGTTTACCTCTTCCTGGATCGTTTCACGCTGGGAGAAGGGCAGAGGGAACTGTCGTGTGCGTACTGGTTCCTCATGTTCCAACTTGATACTGCAGGGCGTGAGAGTAGTCCTCTGTGGCAAGAGAGTGAACACGTCGCCAAAGACTGCAGAAAAGTGCAGGAGGTCGGCGTGCCTTTCTGGATGATCAGGGTCCAGCTGAACATTAGCAGGTCCTTCCTGAGCTTGTAACGAAATCACAGGAATGTCTTCTCGCGTTGTCTACACTTCATTACACTCGCTGTCATCTATTACCGACACAGCCACTGTAAGTTTAGGGCGTTCGACGTATTCCTTTAGCATGTTGGCGTGGAACACTTTCTCTTTGCCTTTGATACGTATACGATAATCAGTTTTGCCAACTCTCTCCAGGACAGAAAAAGGGCCCTGCCATGCCATTTGCAATTTATTGCTCTCGCTGGAGAGCAAACAACATAACCTTGTCACCCACTTTAAAACATCGAGGTTTGGCTCGCCTATCGAAATGCTTTTTCTGGCGAACTGCTTCTTTCTGAAGATGTTGCCTGGCCAAACGACACGTCTCCTCAATTCTATTCCTCAGATCCAGAACATACGTGCATGAAGCCCGGACTTCATCATCGACTTGCTCCTTGGTCCACAGCTGCTGGAGAACTGTCATGGGTCCTCGGACTGTTCGCCCATACAGAAGTTCGAATGGTGAAAACCCTGTCCCTTCCTGGGAACCTCCAGATAGGCAAAGAGAACTGCTGGGATAAATCGATCCCACGTTTTTGGTTTCTCTTGACACATCTTCTTTAGCATTGCTTTCAAAGTACCATTAAAACGTTCGACTAGCCCATTGCTTTGGGCATGATATGGCGATGTAGTGATGCCTCTAATTGAGAGAAGTTTGAATATTTCTTGCATGACAGCTCCAGTAAACTGAGTTCCCTGGTCAGTCAGCACTTCTTTTGGGATTCCCAGTCTTGACCACATTTCCCACAAGACTTCGGCAACCCTCTCTGACTCCACAGACTTTAGAGGAGCTGCCTCAGGGTACTGAGTTGCGTGATCCACCATGACTAAAATGTACTTGTTGCCGCGGTCAGAGGCTGGTCGTATCGGTCCAACAAGGTCCACACCCACCTTGTCAAAGGGTTGGCCTACCACTGGCATCCTTCCTAGTGGTACTTTGCTGACTCGTCCCTTGGGGCTAACTCTTTGGCACATATCGCAAGAGTGACAGTAACGCTGGATGTCGCCAGACATCCTGGCCAGTAAAACTCGGCCCAAATTCTCTGCCTGGTCCTTTTGGTGCCAAGATGTCCTCCCATTGGCGTATCATGGGCCAGTCGCATAACCTCCCTTCGAAGAAGAAATGGTACGCAAACTTGTTTGAACACCTGATCCCCATTCTTAAATTCTCGGTGCAGGATCCCATGTACCTTCCGATACGACACTTCACCCCCCCCCCCCCCCCCCCCCTTTACTTTACTTTTAGCAGTCTCTCCAGAACAGGCCATCGCTCTAGCATTTTCAAGGGATGAGTCCTTCTTGTAATTCTTTGAGCTTATCCGGAGTGAGGTCGAGTCCACATATATTTGATACTGGTATGGATGTTTCTTGATCCCCCCGTTTGGCCTGTGCTCTAGTCTGTACAGCAAGATCTTTGCGCGCATAGACTGGTACCTGGGCATACTCTCCAGATGCAAACTTCATCTCGTTTCCAATGATGAGGTCTTGATTTGCTTTGTCCATTACTACTGCCTCAATATGTCCTTGGACAAAAGGAGATTCCAGGTCAATGAAAGCTGTCGGGAATGGTCCTCCACTTGATGAGTTGGCAAAGGTCAGATCTACAAATCAGCTTGTGAGATCCTCCTCTGACACAAAACCGGGAAGATACAGCACTAATCTCAGCTCCAGTATCTCGTAGTCCAACAGCCTGCTGGCCATTAATCATTACTGATACTCGCGGGACAAATGGCTTGAAACTGCACTGGTCGCATAAAGCTGCAAGTTCTGTGGTAGTTGATTCTGGCTGCGTCCATTGTCTGCAGACTGCCTTCAACTCCTTGCAGTCTCGTTTCAAGTGTCCTGGTTTTCCACAGCGGTAACAATTGCCATTCCCCTTCCTTTGTGGAAATGTTTGAGGAGCTGTTACTCTCTCTTGGCCTTTGGATGTACGAAGCTTTTCCTGCTTGACTCCCATGTTTGCCGCCCGACCAAAACGCTTAGCCTCAATGTGAGTTTCAGCGAGCTTGGCAGCAGTTTTTCACATCACCAGGCTGCTGCTTCATTACATGAGTTGCGAGATCAGGAGTCAGTATGTTGAAAAATTGGTCTTGTAGAAACATGTCTACAACATCGTCTGCTTTGGACAAACGTTTACCAGACAAGAACCACCGCTGGAGGATACACTTGAGGCGTTCAATAAAGTTTGTGAAAGTTTCTCCAGGCTCTTTCCTAACCTGTCGAAACTGCTGTCGGTAGAAGGAGGCTGTTTTCTGAAATCGTACCAGCAGGTCGTTCTTCAACCTCTCAAAATTGTTGGAATCACTGGCAGGCAATCTCAGAAAAACTTCCCTGGCTGCCCCAGTCAGCTGTGGATTCAACCTCGCTACCAATGTGTCCTTGCTCCATTTGTGTGCCACTGCAATTTTCTCGAAGTGTGCAGATAGAAGTCAATGTCATCTTTGTCTTCGAACTTTTCTAAAATCACTGGGTACGAGTTAGAACGATTGGATACTGCTTCAGCCAGAGTCCTATTTAAATCCGGTCTTTCCTCCTCGCGTCCTCTCCAGAAACAGGTCCTCCCTCTGCTGTCTTTCCTGCCTATCCCTTTCTCTTTCTTGCCTATCCCTTTCTCTTTCTTGCCGGTCTCTTTCACTTTCCTGTCGATCTCTTTCCTCCCTTACCAAGCGTTCTCGACGATCACGCTCTTTTTCCACAGAATCACGTACAAAATGTGCAAGGTCACGGCCTTGAAGACCAAGATTTTGACCCAGGGTCCGGAACTGAGAATACAATGCCGCCAGGTCCAAGTCAACAGGCATCGTGTCTGAAGGCGCTAGCATCGTTGGTTCTGGAATAGGAGGTGAAAAGTTGGCAGCGATACGAGGACTAGTTCTTGTAGAAACGGACGACTTTGGAGTAGATACAGCAGTGGGTTGTCCAAGTAACTCAGTGGAAACCCCAGCAGCACTAGTAATAACAGTTGGGACAATTGGCGGGACTTGACTGGTCTCCCTAAGCAAACGTTCAGCAGTGGGGCGCAGTTCCATTGGAAAAAGGAAAAAAGATTGAATATGACAAACAAAATAAGTAGAGAGCCACGGCTGGAAGAGGAAATCAGAATTGGACAAAAGCGAAATGGTTGGCGAGATGGCCAGTCTCCACACACACTGTAAGTTGAACCTACATAATTCACTTATTGATCTACAAAGAGATACACCCCTTGTCCACTTCCCAACAACACTACCACTACCGTACCAGACACAGGACACGACAAGACACCCTATTCTAGCCTAACAAATACACTAGTAACCCTAAC
>JADBJO010024824.1:12500-24635 GCA_016801955.1 Conus betulinus
CAAATGATGGATCGGATCTGTCACAAAAATTCAAATATACTACTGTTAGGGGACTTCAATATTGATATGTTAAAACAACAACCAGCTTGGACGAGTACACTATCACTTAATGCACTCTATCAGTTAGTACAAACCCCAACGAGAATAACTAAAACAACTGCGACTTTCATTGATCATATATACACTAACAACAAATCTGCAATGTTAGATGTTTCAGTGGTACATTCTGGTATTAGTGGTCACTGTCAAGTTCTTCTGCACATGGTCCTAAAGGCTCCCAAAACCACCACCCACAGGTCACATGACCATCCAATACCACTCTTTCAAAAAGTTTAATGAAACGGCATACCTCTATGACTTAAATATTTCCCCATTTCACTTGACTTATAATTACTCAGACGTCAATGATGCACTGTCCTTTCGGTATCAAACATTCCTCACCATCATAAATAAACACGCGCCGTTACATCAAAAAAGAGTTAGGCATCCGCAGATGAACCCATGGTTAAGACCAGAATTGCTACAAGAAATGGCACTACTCAAGGCAGCAAATTTGCTTGACGAATACAAAGAGCAGAGAAACTTTGTTTCAAACGAAGTCGAAAAAGCCAAACGAGACTACTTCAGTCAAATGATAACGGATGCAAAATCCACAGCGCCAATGTGGGAGGGCAATAACACTATTGTACGCAACAAGCGTACAGATTCACAAAATTCAAGCACAAACATCACCCTGGACAAAATTAATACCTACTTTCTGTCATTATCAGATACCCTTACTCAAGCTTCACAGACTATGAGAGCACCAATGAATATACATGCCCGACTTCCCTAATATCATTTTGCAAACAAAAACTTGGATCCAGTAACTCAATCAAAATTCCCCTTCTTGCTGTACATGAAGTAGGAATGCACATAGCGCAATTAAAGAATAAAAAATCCATGGGTCCTGATAACATACCCGCATTTCTTCTCAGACTCGCTCTACCTACATTGTTGAGTTTCTTACATACATATATAATTTATCCATTGAAACTAATGTTTTCCCTCAGGCGTTCAAAAACGACAAAGTGACCCCCCTTCCAAAATCAAATGATTTGTCGGATCCAAATATTTCAGACATATATCATTACTATCTATTCAATCCAAACCCCTTGAAAGACACACACACACACACATATCTCAGTTCATAGAGAGAAAACAAACTATTTCATCCAATCCAATCTGGATTCCGATTTAATCATTCCTGCCACACAGCGTTATCACGAATGTGTCACTCATGGCTTTCAAATATGAACCGATCACAAATGAGAGGGGTTGTCTTTCTTGACCTCAAAAAGGCGTTTGATCTTGTTGATCATTCCATTCTTCTAAAGAAACTATCTGTCTACTTGAACCATACCCTGACAATCTCATATTCCAATCATACTTGAACGATAGGACTCAGTATGTAGTGCTTAATGGCAAAACCTCCGCTTCAGACTTTGTCAGACATGGAGTCCCACAGGGCTCAGTACTATAGGCCCCCTACTATTCTGCATCTTCATCAATGATTTACCATTGTCCGTATCAGATGAAAAGGTCACGACAGATTTATTTGCTGATGACTTGTCACTCCAAACGAATGGTAGTGATCTACAGACAATAGAAACTTCTCTCCAGAAAGTCTAAACGACGTGTCAGACTGGTGCCATTCAAACTCAATGGTCATACACTCAGCCAAAACCAAATCTATGATTATAGCTACCTGCCAAAAACACCAGTTGACTCCTCTTTGCCTAAAAAGTTGAATGGCACTTCTATCGAGCAGGTAGATGAGCATCTTGTTTTAGGGTTAATGATAGATAGATAAAGAATTGAAATGGCAATCTCATCTCAATAACGTTTGCAAGGTAGTCTCAAAACATCTTTTCCTGTTATCTCAATTAAAGTGCTACGTCAACAGTAATGTGCTTAAACTTTTCTTCAATGCACACATAACGTCACGTATCAATTACGCTTCAACAGTGTGGGACGGAAGTAGTGTGACGTCTACAAAAAAAGACTGTATTCTCTCCATAGACGTACAGCAAAGCTACTCCATCCAGCTGTATCTCTAACAACAGACGAAAAACTAAAAGCGGTGAACATATTTCCTCTGAATAGGCAATTGGAATTCAACGAGGCATCATTTATGTTTACAATCTTGACAGATACTATGCCATGTTATATCAATGCCCTTTTTACAAGATCGAACAGCTTTTCTGGCTCGACGAAATTCCTTCTTCCCTACACATGCATTGATCTACACAAAAACAAGCCTAGCTTACTCTGGACCATATGTCTGCAACTCACTTCCACCGAATCTACAAAACAAAATACTTTAAAACTTTTCAAGGAACATTTGCATAAACATTTTATGTCTCAGTAATTTAAGTATACGATTACAATGATTAGCGCAGATTCGCAAAGTCTTCTGTGTACCATACTTGAATAAATCGTCTAAACATGAAACCTACTCCGTTAAAATCGCTCATCCCCACTCCCACTCTGTCTACCTTCCATTTTCTACTCCCCATACCTACCTACCATTCTCTCTCCCCACCTCCTCTGACCTCTCTCTCTCTCTCTCTCTCTCCTCTCTCTCTCTCTCTCTCTCTCTCTCTCTCTCTCTCTCTCTCTGTCTCTCTTTGCTTTGTTTTTTTTTTGTAAATTTCCTTCTGCTTTACCATCCCCCATCTCATTAGTACTTTTATGAATAGCTTGTTTATCATTGTAGAATTAGGTTACCATGTTGCTATGTTGAATTGTCAGTATGAATGATATGTGTTGAAGTAATGTATGCATGACAAGGACAGATTGTAAGACTAGGCTTTGGCCTGAAATCTTCTCGTGTATTAAAGATCAATCAATCAATCAATCATCAGTCATCATCAATCATGTGTGTGTGTGTGTGTGTGTGTGTGTGTGTGTGTGTGTGTGTGTGTGTGTGTGTGTGTGTGTGTGTGTGTGATGTTGTCCCCACACAGCAATCTTCCATTCCCCAGAAGCTGTCCAACAACCAGTGGAACTGCTCCACCCCAATCTGGATTGATCTTCAGCCTCATCTCACCTGCAACCTGATTGCTGAATGTGATTCCGCTCAGGACGAGGCCCTGTGCCATCATGAGCCGTGTGCCCATGGTGGATTTTTTATGTGGAGGGTCGCTGTTACTTGCTGGGTCAGCCAACAGAGGCATTGACCTACTACCAGGCCAGGCAAAAGTGCGTGGGTCGCGGGGGTTACCCTGGCTAGTTTCAACACCAATTCAGAAATGGACGCGGTGATGCAGGTGGTGTGGTGGAACCGTCGTAGTCGTGATGTATTTGTCGGGTTGGCTGTGACCTCCGTTAATTCTCACACCATGTAAGATTCTCGATTTGTGTTTATGTCATGTGTCATTTGCAATATGCAGTTTCTGCCACCGCAACCCCGTTCCCTTCCCTCCCTCTCCCACCTTCCGCTTTCCTCGCCATTCCTAGGACCCCATACCCCTGTCCCTGGCTATTCTTCTGTCTGTCTGTCAGTCCGTATGTCTTTCTGTATGTCTGTCTGTCTGTCTGTCTGTCTGTCTGTCTGTCTGTCTGTCTCTGTCTCTCTCTCTCTCTCTCTCTCTCTCTCTCTCTCTCTCTCTCTCTCTCTCTCTCTCGTCTGTCTGTCTAGTGCTGTCTGTCTGTCTGTCTGTCTGTCTGTCTGTCTGTCTGTCTCTCACACACGCACGCACAGATCACACACACACACACACACACACACACACACACACACACACACACACACACACACACACACACACAACACGACCAACTGAAATTAGCAAGTATACGTATGATATTTACGCTTGAAGCATCGTGAATTTCTTCTGAACATTTTACAGAGCAGGGCAAAAAAGAATTCATTCTCTGATGATTCTCTGCATAGAGGACGTCAGTCACTACGATTTACTATTATTCTCTGTCTATAATACTGGATAGTTATTTCTGATATACCAAGTCTGAGTTTTCTGTTACAAATGTCTACCCATATCAAGGGCTTCCATAGGATTTCAGATCAAGAAAATTACGATGATTCGTATATAAAATTCAAACCTTCCACGATTCTGAATTGATCACATGTTTCTTTCTTTCTTTCTTTCGTTCTGCCATCAGTCGCTGACGAAAGGATACGTAAGTTCGTGTACATTTCCATTACATCCATTCAACCAGGCAAAACCCAACCCACATTCAAAACGAAGACGCACTTAAGAAATCCGGCTGGTGCGTCATCTTCATCTAGCTCGTATAGTTCACCTCTGCATACTGTTCTACCATATTCCAGTTGTAACAGTTTTAGCAAGTGGCGTCACATCTCATCGATGAAACTAGATACAACTGGGCACCTATTGGTTTTACCATAAACAAGGTCATTAGGCAATCGCATGTAAAACTTCTTTAAACTGAACATATGTACTGATTCACAGTGGAGGGGCGGTCTTGTCTAACCCCATTTTTCGAAACAACAGAGACTCTCAATACTCAAATGTTTTATTCATAAAGGCAAAAGCCCCTGAGAATGGGGAAATACATTGTGATGGATGTCGCAAATTGACATTGGTATTCTTTATATTATATGCATACTTCGCTATGTTATATACATACTTCGCCTCTTGAATGCATTGTATAAATATATAATTAACTGTTTTACAGTATTTTCATTAATGATGACATTAACAAGGTTAAATTGAAAAGGCAAGGGTTCTTGAAATACTTCTGTGGGATGAATTGCTCTTTAAAATCTTTTAATACTGGACAAACAATGCAAAATGAACTCCATCCTCTCTCGTATCTTCTTCTTCTTTCATTTAATGTATTTCGACGGAGTGGACAGATCAAATTTTGCATTAGATGACTGTCTATAACTTAAGTAATGAGTAAGGAGATCAGAGATACCCAAATATAAACCTAGTCATATAATATTGTTTCAGATGTCTATCTATGTTCATTGACATATTTGTACGTCTAATTAATAATTATTACAGCTACCAACAAACGCTTCAGAGGGATGATCAGACGATTGCATACCAGTCAAGAGTATGTGATGAACGCTTCTGTCACTGGTCATCAGGCAAGTATTATATCTAAGTTCAGTTGTGTGAAGAATGCTAATGGCAATGACAACTACAGTTATATGTTGTCACTGTTGCTGATGTCATCATTACTTATCGACTGCTGCAGCTGTTACAACATAAGATAGTGATGAGCAGAAAAAATGCATGTTGGTGATGCAATAATGCTGTTAATATGGTGTTAGTGCTGTTGATGTCTATGATACTTGTTATCATGTTTTTGATAATGGTACAGAAAGGAAAGAGCAAACCAAGAAATTAGCGGAAAAATCTTTACAGATGACAGACCAATGTGACGAATACAAGGTCTAGTGTCTACAGTTCATGCTGATTCCAGAGCCCCTGTCATCTTGACTGACAGATAATATCAGCACTAGCAAATGGAATAGACAGAGGCCAAAACAACACATGCACAATGAAAAAAGTGGCTTGGTGTCACACACCAGGATTCGCTGACTACTGTCATAAAGCAAAGCTGAAGCTACCCCTGAAATCCATCCCCCTAGAATACAGAGCGGGAAAAGCAAGGCTGCTATACTTGAGGACTCGTGAGACAATGGTTTGAGATCAGTCCAGCTCAAGCAGAAGATTGGCTGAAATGGACAGTTCCGGACGCAGTGGACGTGGCAAACTCCAGTCAGGGTAATAACAGAGCGCGCGTGTATACACACATGCATGTGTGCGCGCACCCCCACCCCCCCCCCCCACACACACACACACACACACACACACACACACACACACACACACACACACACACATTTTCTTAACGAGGTGGAAACTCAAGTGCCTTGCTACAAGACACTCTACTCGGGAGTCTTTGCTGCGGCCATAATTGACTGAAATCGGAAGGAATCTTGAGTCTTTACATCAGCACTTTTCCATCACCAGTAAGACAAACTTTGTCTCTATAAGGCTTAATATTTGAGGTACACAAATAAGAGCTCACTTGCTCCTTTCATAACATCCATAGTCGCACAGAAATGTTGCAATATAGAACAGTTCATTCGTCTTTCTTCTGACTAGTTTTTTTCAGTGTTTCCAAAGACATCATTAGCATGTCGGGCGCCTTTGCCAAAAAAATCTTGGTTCTACACCATTGCAGACGTTGGTGAAGTCTTTCACATTGTCTCCTGCTTTTATGGGGTCAAAGCAAGACAAGCTACTTCCCTGTTCTGTCGTGGACTCAAGACGATCACTTGGTTCCCCACATGTAGTTGAAACATGTCAGGCGGCTTCCTCATAGCCAGCACGTGGTGGAAAGAGGTGTATGCACCCCGTAAGTCCACAACGTGAGCCACGGGCAGACCAGACCCTGTCTAGGAAAAACAGACGGTTCCCTGTCTGGTGATACATTAACTATTTTTCAATGTTTTCATCAATCATTTAGAAACTGAGAGAGACACACGGCCAAGAAAGAAAAGGTTTACAAAAGTGTTATTTTTTCCTGCAAGGTTTCGGTGACCAGATTTTGAAGGAATTTAGAAACCGTACATAGCAAAAATGTAACAAACTACTGGGGACCTTGATGGACTAATCTGCTGTCAAGGTGGCCATTGATCAAGTGTGTGTGTGTGTGTGTGTGTGTGTGTGTGTGTGTGTGTGTAAGGGTGACTTGCTTGACGTGAAATGACGTGAACCTCCAATGTCCTCCAAACTGTGCAAATAGACACAATTTGAATTACTGAGGAAATATCACAAAACTGGCCCACTTGAGTCATGCTTCTCTTTCACTCCCCTGTGTGTTCATATCCATGAGTGTGTATGGATGAATAGAGATGTAAAGAGATAAAATCAGTGTCATTTGTGAGATTTCAGGAACAGTTAAACAAAAGAAAAGAACGAAAGAAACAAGAGGACAAAAAAAAAAAAAAAAAAAAAAAAAAAAAAAATTGCAAAATATTGATTGCTTAATGTTTCAGTAACCTCACTCTAACCTAACAAACAGGTCATTACACTCGCTACCCACCACTCTGTGGGGCGATGATAAATCAAGAAAACATCTGTGTGCACATCACGAAGTCTTGCACCAAAGGAAGGTTTTACTACTACTTGTGTGAATTTGATTCTGCCTCGGACTCTCAACAGACCTCACAAACAACGACAAAATCCGAACCAGGAAGAAGAGCGGGGCCCAGTAACACTGGCAAACATGTCTGTCGTCAACCACACACATTTTTCTCACTCTCTGCCCACCACTCGTTGCCCTGATAACCACTGGATACCAGCCTTTTTAGCTTGTGATCTGCTAAGCGAGTGCTGGGCAGACAATGACGTCAGTTCTCAGCCCTCTGATGAGGCACTTACTGCGCTGACGTCATCTTGGTGCGTGGCTCCCAACACGTCAGAGTCGCTGTACTTTCTGTGCTCCAACAATGAAGCGCGCCTGCCTTTTACGTTGGTTTGTGATTACAGTGTAGACTGTTTTGACGGGAGCGACGAGAATTTTTGTGTCCATCCGCCGTGTCCATTCGAGAAAGCGCTACCTTGTGGTGACAGTGGTCAGGTAAGGATCAGGGAGGCTACGCTGGACTTATTATTATTTCCCATAACAGGGATACATCTCTTCATTCAGGAGAGAGGAAGGGTGGTGAGAAGTAGGTGCATTATAACATTTCATATGTCAGTTCTTTTCATGCTGCTTTTTCCTTTTCTTCTCATGTATTATTTCAAGACGTTAATAGCTTTAACCCCGAGTTTTCACATAGTTTATCTTCTGGGATGATCAGGCTGCTTCAAAAACTAGCCTTACTCTCAGGTTGAAAACCAGGCACGTATTTCTGAGAACACCAGCTTTAAATGAAACACACACGATCAAACTTATTAATCACTATACATACATAGAAAAAAAAAGCCCACGCATGCGTGTGTGCCACTGTGTGTGTAGGTGTGTGTGTGTGTGTGTGTGTGTGTGTGTGTGTGTGTGTGTGTGTGTGTGTGTGTGTGTGTGTGTGTGTGTGTGTGTGTGTGTGTGTGTGTGTGTGTGTGTGTGTGTGTGTGTGTGTGCGTGTGTGTCTGTGTCTGTGTGTGCGTGTGTACGCGTTTGTGTGTGCGCGCGCACTCGCGTATATATATATATATATATATATATATATATATATATATATATATATATATATATATATATATATATGTATGTGTATGTGTATATGTGTGTGTGTGTGTGTGTGTGTGTGTGTGTGTGTGTGTGTGTGTGTGTGTGTACAATTTCCATGCATAGGCCAAAAAGATAGATCAAATCCAGTGATCTCTGCCTATCTCCCTCTCTCTCATTTTCTGTTTCCGTCTCTGTCTTCTGTTGGTCTGTCTGTCTGTCTGTCTGTCTGTCTGTCTGTCTGTCTGTCTGTCTCTCTCTCTCTCTCTCTCTCTCTCTCTCTCTCTCTCTCTCTCTCTCTGTCTGTCTGTCTGTCTGTCTGTCTCTCTTTCTCTCAGTATATTTTACAGACATACATGCATAGACAGAGGTGTGTGTGTGTGTGTGTGTGTGTGTGTGTGTGTGTGTGTGTGTGTGTGTGTGTGTGTGATTATCATCATCATCATCATCATCATCATCATCATCATCATCATCATCATTTTCTTCTTCTTGTTGTTGTTGTTGTTTGTTGTTGTTGTTGTTATCGTTACTATTATATTATTTATCATATTATTATTATTATTATTATTATCATCATCATAATCATCATCATTAGTATTGTTATTACTATATTTATCATTAACATTACTAGTATGTCCATCAAATTTAACATAACTATCATTCTTCAGTTATGATATGTTTCATTTTCCGCTTTATGTTGATTTTCCGAAAAGGATGTTTATTTTACTGGAATTGCATACCATTCCTCTCTCCTTCCCCACCCACCATGAACACTTCATGCTGTTGTTTGTTTTCATCACTCGTGAATCAGACAAATAATTTGCCTCGTTTATGTTTTTGTTTGGTTTGGTTGGTTTGGTTGGTTGGGGTTTGTTTGGTGTTTGTCTGTGTTTGTTGTTTCTTTTTTGCTTTGTCTGTTTGTGTTTTTTTTTTGTTGTTGTCTCTCTGCGTGAATGAATTTGTTGGCAAATGTGAGCAAACAGACAGGCGTCAGTGTTGACTGACTGACAATGTTTGTGTTACTTAACAGAAATGCTGATGGACCGAAAGGACTGCATGTTGTTGATGTGTATTTTCTTTCCCGGGCATCACTCTGGATAAGGCTGATTCCATACGATTCATATCTTTATTTTCTTTCCGCAATACGTCACTTTCTATCGTGTTACTTTTCACTTCCACCATTCACTAGCAGCTTTTGCAACAACTGAATTGTGTTTTTATTGCATTTTTTTTTCTCTCCCACCTTATATTTGGTAGTGTGTTGATGAGTCAAACAAGTGCAGCCTTTTCAGTCCTCATTGCAAGAATTCTCCCGACACTAGACTGTGTAAACATTTCATGCTAGGAAAAACCATTGTCCTCTTATACACCAGAATGGGAACGATACGGTTTTCCATCACTGGTTCGTTTTAATGATGACAGAAACATAATGGGGGTCAGTTACACCAGAATGGTGCCAGGATCCCCGAGTCCCCCAACGCATTTTGAATGTCCTTTCGTAGCTTACCGCTTTCCTGTATTTGTGCGATGTAACGGGCGTTTATGACTGCCCGTACAAAGCAGACGAAGCAGGATGCGAGACTTACTCCTGCCCTGGGTACTTTCGCTGTCGTCAGTCTCGTGTGTGTCTGCATCCGGATCATGTGTGCGACGGCAGAAACCAGTGTCCTCAGTATGACGACGAATGGTATTGCTCCATGTCTTGTCCTGACCAGTGCTCCTGTCAAGGCCTGGCTTTTACCTGTAGACACGTGTTTCCTATAGACGAGTTCCCGGACGTGCGCTATTTAGACGTGTCTGGTAGTGAAATGAAAGCGGAAAGTTTGCTCAGGAATACGATGCTGGTCTATCTGAACATGACCCGCTGCTGTCTAACAGTACTGCTCCTTCCAGAGCTCCCCAACGTGCAGATTCTGGATGTCAGCGAAAACCAGTTGAAGATTGTTTCTTTGGAAACCCTCTCCAATGTCAGCAACCTAGTTCATTTGATTCTAGCAAAAAATCCTTTAACTGATTTGTTTCACAGTGGATCAGAAGAGGCTTTGAAGTTTCCTAATCTCAGAATCATGGACTTGGCATTCGTGGAGATACCAAACCTGGACCTGAACACACTTCAGCCTTTCTCTGGACTCGTTGTCCTCAACCTTTCTGGCAGCAATACTCGGAGCGTGACAGGGAAAGGGTATGACAATCCCCTTCTGGCTAAGTTGGATCACCGTGGCAGTGAGATGTTAGAGTTTTCTCACACCTTGTTAAGGAACCTGAGCAAGCTTAGAGAATTGCACGCCGACAGCTTCAAGTTCTGCTGTATTCAGACTTTGCCAGACCATGTCAATACGAGGAATTGTCACGCCCCTTCCCACTTTTCCACCTGTAACAATCTTCTGGGAGCTAAGGTGCAGCGGATTTTTATCTACCTTCTGACACTTTTCATCCTTCTCGGCAACGGTCTTATTTGTGTCATGTTTTTTCAGAGAGGGCAAAGAGAAGGACAGCACTACATATTTTTTGTCTCACCTGTGTGTTTCTAAATTCCTGATGGGGGGTGTATCTTTCAGTGCAGTGTGTGGTGGACCAGACGTATGGCAGTGACTACCTGTGGAAGGACACGGAGTGGAGGTCCGGTGTCTTTTGCAAGCTATTAGCGTTCATTTTCTTGCTTTCCTGTGAGGTGGCCGTCTTTGTAGATGTTAGTATGGCCCTGCATAGGTGTGTTGTCCTCACCTGGATGAAACAAAGCTGGATATCAGTGGAAAAAGAGAGTGACTCTCTCGTCTGTCTCCTGGCGTGGCTGGCAGGTGCCTGTCTGTCTATAGTTCCCACTGTGTCATCAGACAGTGACTTCAGTCAGACAAGCCTCTGCGTCCCCCTGCCTGTCTCAGGAGAACAACCAGGAGGACATCACTACGCCTTCAGCCTGCTGGTCGTTCTGAACGGCATGATGGTGGTGTCCACTGTGGCGGGACAGATTTACATCTACATCATGATCCGAGGTAACACTTTAGATTTTCTAGCCAGAGACAACCAAGAATATGACCTTACTACAGGACGTTGTATTATCAGAATTTCTATGGGGGACGTCTGCTGTTGGTGCCTCGTAACGTTGTGGGCTGCTCTGACGTCACAGGAAGTGTGGGTTCACGATGAGGTAAATATCTCCGTATCGATCTTTTTCATTTTTGTCAGTGCATCTATAACGCCATACCTGTATCGGTTTGAAGATTACAGATCTAGACGCCATGGAGTTATTATCTGTTTTACTGTATAGAAATGTTGAATGTTAATCTCTCTCTCTCTCTCTCTCTCTCTCTCTCTCTCTCTCTCTCTCTCTCTCTCTCTCTCTCTCTCTCTCTCTCTCTCTCTCTCTCACCAGCAAACGCATTTCATCCACGTGGCTTTTCCTTTTTTTTTTCATATTGACCAGTACGCCTGCTGAGGCTCCCCCTTTTTGTGGGAAACATCGAATTCTATTTTCTCAGCCACGGCTGTCTCTGTGATCAAACCTGAAGGCGGAGTTTAAAAAAAAAAAAAAATAAAAAAAACGGCGGTTCTTAGTCTGACGACGACTGCCAGCCAACCCCCTTCCGCACAAGCTCAAGAAATTATCGTGCTGTGTTCCGACCAAAACGTCTGATGAAGAGGAACAGACATAGCACCGAAACGTACAGAAATCACCTTCAGAAAAAAGAGTGTCTATACGGTGTCCCAAAGAGACCCGTATAATCATGTGGAATAATACATTTTAAAAGACATTTTCCTGCCTGGCACCCCACAAGGACTTGTATAATGATTTAGGATTAGTCGACTAGTATAATGGTGCAGGATCAATACATGTAAGAAGACAGTTTTATGACCGAGGACTGTACTAGTACAACAATATAGAATCAAAATATTTTTACTGACATTTTCTGTTTGGCACTC
>JADBJO010024825.1:5000-10000 GCA_016801955.1 Conus betulinus
TCTCTCCCTCCCCTCTCTCCCACTCTCCTTTATTTCCCCCCCCCCCCCCCCCCTCTCCTCTCTCTCTCTCCTCTTTCACGGGGTCGGTGGCCCTGCCGCCTCCTGCTTTCTAGGTCTCTTCCCTCTCTTTAATTTCTGGGCATCAAATTAGCGTGACACCTTCATGTACGACGCGCACGCGCGTGTGTATGCGAATGTGTGCGTGTGTGTATGTGGTGTGTGTGTTGTGCATGGCAGCGCGCGTGGCGTGGTGTTTGTGGTTGTGTGCGCACGCGCAGCATCTGTTGGGGTGTGTGTGTGTGTGTGCGTGTGTGTGTGTTGTGTGGTGTGTGTGTGTGTCGTGTAGCTGCATTATAATGCTGTCCAGCATCGTACGTGCGGTAATCTCTTGTTGTAGAAGAAGCAGGTCAAAACCCAACATCGTGCTTCGTCGACATACGTCAACCCCCATTCACCATTTAGTTCTTAACAATCAGGCAGGTGGAGACTGCGAGTCGGCTTTTACTGCTCTCCGACGACCGGACAGATACAACCTACTCCCCCACCTTCCCCCTACCCCACCCCCATCTTCCAACCCCACCCCTCTGTTCCCCCGCCCCAACGCCCTGCCCCACCCCACCCCCTGGCTCACGAATGGTGTTAGCTGTCCTGCCTCACTCTGGTAATGGGAGGCTGACACTGTGTAACGGATGGATCCTGAGTTCAGGGGGTCAGGCCGCCATTGAAACTACTAAAACTAACTACTTTTCTTCTTGCTAAACTAACTTACTAACTGCCTGTTTTCTTACTTGCTACTCACGCTCCTTTTGCTGTCACTACTTGCCCGCTCGCTATCCTCCTGTTTTATATATTATTTTTTATTTTTTTTTTTTTATTTTTTTTATTATTTTATATAACCTTTAATTTATTTAAATTTAGTTTATTTTTTTTTTTCTTACCCACATTTTTTTTTTTGTATTTTATTAACACCAATTTATAAATTATAATTTATTTATTTACCTGGTGGGTGGTGGGGTGTGGGGTCCCTTATCTATCTCTACAAAGGAGGGGGTGTGTTCCCTCTCTCTTCTCTCCTCTCTCCTCCTCTCTCTCTCGTCCCTCCTCTCTCCTCTCTTTCCTCTCTCCTCGCGTCCTTTCTCCCTCCTTCCCTCCCATCTCCTCGTGTACCTCCATCTCTCTACCTCTCGTTACCTCTCTCGCTCTTCTCCTCTCTCTCTTCCTCTCTCTCTCCTCTCTCTCGCATCGGAAAGAGAAACTCTCAAACGGTCGGAAAAACGAGAAAAAAAAAAAAATCCAAGGAAAAACACACCCGAACTCCTAAAAACAAGACTCGAAGTACCGAAACTCCATCGAAAGCAAACTCATCGAATCTACCAATCTCCAAAATGCCAAAAATGAAAAAAACTCTAATACGGTGGGGCAAAGTGCAAAGGGGTCGTCAGGGGGTCGGGGGGAAGAAAGCGAGGGGGGGGGAGGGTGACGAACGCTGCGGTCGGAGGTGGGGAAGGGGGGGGGCAACGGAAGAAGAAAAAAGAGGGGAAAAGAGGAAGGAAAAAAAAATACGGGAAAGGGGAACAAGAGCTCTCAGCCAAAAAAGTCTCTCAGGCGGAACTCCTGCAAAAACAAAAAAAACAGGAATAAACAAACATTCTCTGCTCCTCCATCCAGCTCGTCAGGTCTCCGATCTCGGTACCATCCATCGTCGGGCGAAAAAGTCACCATAGGGCAGAGGAAAAACTGAGGGTGGGCGTTTAACAACGGAAAACCACAAACGTAAGGGGTAAGGATATAGGAGTGGAACAGAAAAAAAAAACAGAGACAGAAACGAAAAAAACCCCGAAGAAAAAAAAAAAATCCAGAAAGAGGAAAAGGGCTATAAAGGTCCATCTCTCCATTCTCTGCCCCCGCCCCGCCCCCCGGGGGGGTCTCCACGTCTACAGTTCGTCTCTCTCTCTCTCTCTCAAAAAATCAGATAACAAAGGAAAGAAAACGGGAAAGAAGGAGAGGAAACGAGAAAAAAATAAAGTGAGTAAAGAATTACCAAGTACGGTCAAAACAAAAAGTGCCAATACAACAAGGGAAAAAAAAAACGGGGAAACTCCTCAAATCTCGATCTCAATCAAGAGACTGGGGGGGGAAAATCTAACTCAATCTAGAAAGGTCATCAATCGTCACTACTTATGTTTCGTGGGTCACTGGGCCCCCTAGTACTGGGAAGGGATTACGGCCTCGCCGCCCTTCAACTGTTTTCTCCCACTCAGCTCCTATCGTCCCCCCCCCAGACCCCCGCCCTAGAATAAAACCCACGCACCCCACTAACTCTCTTACCGACCGTTTCCTCCGCCTCCCTGGGGGTTCCCCTCAGTTCCCCTCCCCCCCCCGCCCCCTCTACGAAGCTATCTACCCCACCCTTCACGCCCGGCCAAAACACAGTCCCACTCCAATCCCCATTCTCCATCTCCACAGCTCGCACCCCGCAACTTGTTCCACGCCTTTTGTGAAATGGAAAGAGAAGACATGTGGTCCCGCAGAAATGTGACAGGGGTAGGGGGGTAAACATGAATCTGGGTCACGGCAGGTTTTATGAGACGTAACGGCAGTGGAACTTTTGAAAAAAAAAAAGAAAAAGAAAAAAAGAGTAAGACGAAACAAAACAATGGGGGAAAGGGGAGGGGAGGGGAAAAGGGGGAAAGAATTGAATTTATAGGCATGATGGCGGCATTTTCAAGTGGATGATGATGGATAGGCTGACGGTCATATGCGTTGGTAATACAATTCCTGCCTCTCGCCATTCGGGGAAATGTCGTCTGATCCAAGTGTTTACGGGCCGCACGCGTTTACGCGCAAGGTCGTGTTGGCTCTAAAATGGGATAATCAATTGCTTTAATTAAGAGAGAGGGAGGAAGAGAGAGAGCAAGAGAGAGAGGGAGAGAGACTGGAGATACGTTTATATTATAAACATAACTGGAAAACATGGTGGCAAAGAGAGAGAGAGAGGAGCGAGTAGATAAGATAGGGAACGCGTTACGTGATAACTGGATGGCAGGAGGAGTAGAGGACGAGGAGGCGATAGAGACGGTTTAGATGGTGGGTGTTTCCTATTCAGAGGAGCACAGAGAAGGGGGTAGGTGGGGTAAGATTCGTTTGTACGTCCATTTGCACTAACACATAAACGCGGTGGACATTTATTTTTTTCCATGTGATGGACTCAAGTGAAGTCAGTTTGGTCAGTGAAGAGGGCGTGCGTTGTGTCGGCCGGTCGTTATGTCGGCGTCTGTTGGGAAGAGCGGGCTGTTGCCGATGGGGCGTGATTGTATGGGAGAGAAAAAAAGAAAAGAGGGAAAAAGGGAGTCTGTAAAAGAATGTGTGAAAGGAATGGGGGAAGAGGTAAGGGGGTATTGGGATGATTAAGGAAAAGAGATGTGAATAAAGAATAGTATATATAGGGTAAAGTGGAATGGCATAAGTTTGGGGGGGGAAGGGGTAAGGAAGTGGGGTGGTGTTGTAAGTAGAAAAAAAAAATTGTGAAAAAATGGACATAGTCAAAGTTAATGTTGAAAATTTTTTTTTATATGTTAATAGATTAAAAGTTAATCAACAAATATGAATGGAAAGCCGGGCACGTTCTGCCTCGATTGTACACCCAGTCCAGGGTAACAAGTTGAACGCAGTAATGCTTGCAGAACAAACAAAAGAAAGAGAAAGCCTCACAGTAAACTAACACAGGAACAGCAAGCAAAGGGTGTCGCGTCAATGTCGGCTGTCGCTAAAGCGCTGGCCGAAAAAAAGCCAGCAGGGTCCACAGGGGGAGCTAGTTGTCAATATGGCGTTGAAGACTGTTGGAGGCGACGCCATCGGCCCAAACGGCGGCCCTGAACAAGGGGGAAAAAAGGCAAAAAAAACGGGCGACCGGCCCGCGGGCCCCGAAGCCCAGCATAGAGGGGCCATGCGCTGCTGCTGAGGAATCCGATAAATGTATCCTGGTGGGTGATCGTGGGGGGGATCTTAAAAAAATTCACAGTGAATGGGGCGCGTTTTCGTTGGATCAATAAACGTATCCAGCGTGAAGAAAGCGTAGTCAAAACACACAAAGAAAATAGAAAATGGGAAAAAGGAAAAAAAAAAAAAAAGAATGAAAGAGAAAGGGAAGCCAAACCAAATACTAAGAAAATAAAAAACGCAAAAAAAAAAAAAAGGAAAGGGGAGGGGAAAAAAAAATGGAGGGCGGTCGGATGATACGAATAGGGTGATGGTAAGTTGCTGTGGTCTAGCAAGCTGGGGGGTCGCGGGAGAACGAAAGGCGATTAGAGAAAATCGGATGTCACAACGACAAAAAGGAAGCCTTAAAACCGAAATTGCCGTTTCGCTGGGGCAAACGCCCCCCCCCCCCCCCATCTCCATCCTATCCTCGCTCCTGTCTCTGTCCTCTCGGTCTCTCTCTCGACTCTCTCTCTCAATCGTCTCTCTCGGAAACGCGCTTTCTACCTTCTCTTCTCATCGTCTCCTCGCGGTCTCGAATCTCTCGGTCAAAAAAGTCTCAGATCTCTACAAAAACTCTCTTTCCAGTGGTAAGTGGACCCCCACACGCGCCTGTCCTAAAACCAACGACAATGCCCAGTAAACTGGTGTCCAATGCTAGTATGGAACAGAAAAGGTGCTCATTGTACGGGGCATGAGGAAATCGACTTGAGATGCATTCTAGATGGTCATTTGTCAGGTTTTAGGTATGGGGTTGACTACTCTTAGATTAATTTAAAGTGAATATTGAGTGTAGGTGTAGGGGGGGGGGGGGAAGGGACGTGAAGGTGAGTTAGTGCGTGCGTCATCTACGCGCGCAACGTACGCTGCTGTACTGCGTTTAATATAATCATCATGACTAGACACTACATATACAGAAGCTTTGATGTTGATTTTGCACTGTACTGAATATGTTTTGTGGTTTTGTGTGGTTGCCAACGCGCGCGCACAGCGGCGCGTGTGTGTTTGTGGTGTGTGTGTGT
>JADBJO010024825.1:20000-24634 GCA_016801955.1 Conus betulinus
ACCGGAAAAAAGCCAAGACCACACCAACCATAATCAGAGGACCAACACACCAACCATAAACACAGGACCAACACACCAACCATAAACACAGGACCAACACACCAACCATAAACACAGGACCAGCACACCAACCATAAACACAGGACCAGCACACCAACCATAAACACAGGACCAGCACACCAACCATAAACAGAGGACCAACACACCAACCAGAAACACAGGACCAAAACACCAACCATAAACACAGGACCAACCTACCAACCATAAACACAGGACCAAAAACACCAACCATAAACACAGGACCGAGTCACCTAACTGCAAGCCACTGGAGCACTGTCTGGAACCTAGCCTTCAGTCTTTGCAACACGAGTTCATTGTGTTTGTTCATTTCTCCAGAGGTTATTGCCCAGCGGATGTATGTGCAGATATAGGGTATATATGCAAACTTGGAACCTTTTTGTTTTTTTTTTTTTTTCCTTTTTTTTTTTTTTTTTTTTTTTTCTCTTTTTTTTTTCTTTTTTTTTTTTTTTTTTTTTGGGGGGGGGTCCTTTTTCAGTTCTGTGTGGTCTGTCTTGTCATATATATCTGCTAGGCTATTGGATGTCAAATGCAGCATTCGCTTGGCGGGGATAGGGGCTGGGAAGGGGGGGGGGGGGGGGGGGGGGAGTTACGGGCGTGTATGTATTTTCATCATAGGAGCAAGAGTTACCCTACTTGCTTGTTCTGTTGACTGTTCGCTGTCAACCCTGCTGCCTGATTTCAGATGTCCATTTCACGACTAAAATCGTTTTTCAAAGTTCCAGAGTAACAAACAACCCTAGGGGCGGAGGTGGGGGCGGGGGGGGGGGAGGGGGTAGGGGGAAGATGGCGGATGGTAGGAGTCCGCTCCCCTACCATTCATCTCCCCCTCCCCATCCCCCCCACCCCCAACCCACACGCCTTCCTGACAGCGGTGTCTACCTGTGTGTCTTGTCCCGGACACGCACGAGCAGCAGTGGCCGCAGCCTCTGAGCGCCTCCTGTTGTTTGCCTAATGACACGGGATTCATTAATTGGGAGTTGGGAGGTGGGGTCAGCCCTTAAGCTGCTGACCGCTGGTGGTGTGGGGTCAGCCCGGCGGAATGAACGCTCTTCACAGGCACTGACCTCCCCCTATCCCCTTCTCCCTCCCCCTTCAGCAGGCACTGGCCTGACCCACCTACCTCTCTCCTTCTCTCCTCCCCTCCCTCTCTCCTCTCTCTCGTGGCCAGCGTGGTGTGGCAGTGTGTAGGCAAGTGGGCGACAGGGATGACCGACCCTTACCTCTCTCTCCTCTCTCTCTCTCTCTCTCTCTTCTCAAGGTCTAGTCTCTCTGTCTCTCTCTCCTCTCTCTCTCTCTCTCTCTGTCTCTCTCTCTCTCTCCCCTCGAAGGAAAAAAATCCTGTCTCTCTCTCTCTCTCTCTCTCTCTCTCTCTCTCTCTCTCTCTCTCTCCTCTCTCGGTTTTTCTACCTCTCTCTCTCACCTCTCTCTTTCTCCTCTCTCTCCTCTCTGCTCCATCTCTCCCTCTCTGGGTCTCTCTCTAGGTCCTCTGTCATCTCTCTCTCTCTCTCTCTCCTCTCTCTCTCTCTCTCTCTACGCTCTCTCTCTGTCTCATCTCTCTCTCTCTCTCTCCTCTCTCCTCTCTCTCCTCTCTCTCTCTCTCTCGTCTCTCTCTTCTCTCGTCTCTCTCCTCTCTCCTCTCTCTCTCTCTCTCTCTCTCTCTCCTCTCTCCTATCTCTCTATCTCTCTCTCTCTCTCTTCTCGTCTCTCCTCTCTCTCTCCTGGCTCTCGCTGTCCTCGAATTCCTGGTGCGTGTCCTCAGGCATAGCGCAGGGTAGCGAGGGCGGGGTGTCGGGGCGGTTGAGGGGTTTCCGTGGGGGGACAGTGGGGGCAGTGCTGGACACATTTTTTTCCTCCCTCCATCCCTCCCTCCCTCCCTCCCTCCCCTTTCCCCCCTTACCTCCCACCATACCTGCCTCCTCCGCCCCCCCCCCCCTCTCTCTCTCTCTCTCTCTCTCTCTCTGGAGTGGTGGGCTACTGTGTCATTGTGCGAGCTGTGTGAGTTGAAGAACGTACCATGTTGACGTTGATAAGCATGCATTGCAGTTCTGAACAAGTGTTCACCACGTTTATGAAGGCCAGTGTGACACACACACACACACACATGATATTCATATGTACACAGCAAATTATTGGGGTTGTGATGAAGCTACTGGCCCAGTTCTGTAGTTGAAAAAAAAAAAGAAAAAGAAAAGAAAAGATAGTAGTAGAAAATGATGATTTCTCTCTTTTGACACGATTCAGTGACCATATCCTGGCTGAGATCAAGCGCCATTACCATGGCTTCTTCAGGTCAGTGACAGAGGGGAAAGGAGTGTTGTCGCTGAAAGAATGTGCCAAGCATTTCCTTTCATTTAACCTCTCTCTCTCTTTCCCTCTCTCTCCCTCCACCCTCTCTCTCTCTCTCTCTCCTCTCTCTCTCTCTCTCTCTCTCTCTTCTATCGTTTTCTTGTGACCCTACTCAGGGCGAGGACTGTGGACGTAAAAAAAAACACATCAGTGCTTATCTATTATCCTCGTAAATAAAGAATTTTGTCTTGTCTTGTCTTGTCTCTCTCTGTCTCTGTCTCTCTCTTCTCTCTCTCTCTCTCTATTCTCTCTCTCTCTCTCTTTGTTGTCTCTCTGGAGTCTTCCTCTCTCTCTCTCTCTCTCTCCTCTCCCTCTCTCTCCCTTTCTCTCTCTCTCTCCTCCTGCCCCATCTCCAGCTCCCCATCCCCACCACTTCTCGCCTCGCCTCCCTCCTCACCACCACCACCCCACCCCCACCCCCAGCTTGCCCCTCCTTTTCCTCCAAACCCCCCACCCACCCACCCACCCTCCCGCCCCCGCCCTCGTCACCTCCCTCATCCTTCAATTCCCTCTTCCCATACGGCCTTCCCATTCACGGTTGTAGGGGACGAAGTGAATAGCGCGCACACTGTGAGTTGTCTCGCTTACTGTGGCGCCTGAAAGAATGATGCAATAGTCATCGTTGTGTCTTCATCTAAAAAATAATAAATGATAGTATATACGTTTCAAAGAGGACGTATTCGGCAATCAAAGAGGACGTATTCGACAAGGGGGGGGGGGGGGGGGGGGGGGGGGGAGGAGGGGGGAGGCCGGGAGGGAATCAGAATACAGATTTTGTCACAGGGTGAAGGAGAAGAAACATTCCTGTCAGAGGGAGAAAGGAGAAGGAAAAATTATTGTCAGAGGGGAAAAGGAGAAGAAAACATTACTGAGGGAAGAGAATGTTTATTGTCAGAGGGGAAAAGAGAAGAAAAATTATTGTCAGAGGGGAAAGGAGAAGAAAAATTATTGTCAAAGGGGAAAGGAGGAGGAAAAATTGTCAGAGGAGAAAGGAGAAGAAACATAATTGTCAGAGGGGAAAGGAGAAGAAACATAATTGTCAGAGGGGAAAGGAGAAGAAACATAATTGTCAGAGGGGAAAGGAGAAGAAACATAATTGTCAGAGGGGAAAGGAGAAGAAACATTCCTGTCAGAGGGAAAGGAGAAGAAACATTCCTGTCAGAGGGGAAAGGAGAAGAAACATAAGTGTCAGAGGGGAAAGGAGAAGAAACATAATTGTCAGAGGGGAAAGGAGAAGAAAAAAATTCTGTCAGAGGGGAAAGGAGAAGAACACTTTCTGTCTGAGGGGGGGGGGAGGAGAGAGAAGAAGCATTCATGCCAGAGAAAAAGGAGGAGAAAAATTTCCTGTCAGAGAGAAATGGAGGAGAAAAATTCCTGTCGGAGAGAAAAAGGAGAAAGAAGAAAAATTCCTGTCGGAGAGAAAAGGAGGAGAAAAATTCCTGTCAGAGAGGAGAAAAGGAGGAGAAAAAATTCCTGTCAGAGAGAAAGAAAAGGAGAAGAACAATTCTTCCCAGCAGAGGGGGAAAGAAGGAGTAAAAATTCTTGTCAGAGGGGAAAGGAGAAGAAAAGTTACATCTGTCAGAGGAGAAAGGAGAAGTAATTCATTCCTATTAAATGGAAAAGGAGGAGAAATGCACACACACACAAACCCATACACATACATTCACACACAGATATAACATACACACACATACACACACATGCCACACATACACACACACATACAATACACATATACATACACACCTACCACACACCCACACACACACCACACACACCACACACACACACACACACAACAAACGCCGTTCACATAATCATGAGCTAACATACAATTTCTCGGGTCTATCTGTCTGTCTGTCTGTCTGTCTGTCTGTCTCTCTCTCTCTGCTCTCTCATCTCTCTCTCTTCTCTCTCTCTCTCCTCTCTGCTATTGCTGTTGTTGCTACACTTGAAAGGCACGTACAACACATACAACAATACATGCACCTACAACACACACCACACACACACACAACACACACCACACACACCACACACACACACACACACACACCACACGCGTGCACGTGCCTGCACGCACGCACATTCAAACCACATGCAAAGATACAACACTTGTATGCGAACACATGTGCTCACATGATATACACACACACGTATATACCCCTTTACTAAGATCTTGAACACAAGCGCGAACATTCTCGTCC
>JADBJO010024826.1:0-24633 GCA_016801955.1 Conus betulinus
TGTATAATAGTAGGCTAATTATAGTATGCAACACAACAAAGCAACACTTAAGAATGAGGAGATACAAATATGATATAAGATAACAATAAAAAAATGTAACACATGGAGCATGGAACAACAGGAGACCCGGAGAGAGGTTCAAAACAAAAAGATGAGAGAAATACGGATAAAGGGAAAAAGCAAGATAAACGAGATAGAGATAAGAGGGTTAAAAAAAAGGCAGATGGGAGAAGAAAATAATAGCAGTGCACCACTGTCTGTAAAGCAACTGGTCCATCGACAAGGACACCTCGCGCCCTAAGGGAGCGCCTCCATACCAAAGGTTGGCACAGAAGGGGAAAAAAGGAGGGGCATCCCAACGCCACTTTCCACTGGGTTGATAAAAGGCGCTAATTCACCGGTCGCGTCGCCAGGTTTGGGGACTTGACCATAACTGTCTCGTGGTTTCGTGGGGTGTTTAAAACCTCTGTCTGGATTTTCTTACTTTTCTTTTGCCCTTTTTGGTTCGGTAAAGTTGGCCCGTTGTTCGAGGAAGCGTTTTCCGTCGGTTCTTGTGGTGGCTTTCTTTTTTTTGCGATAGCACCCGAACCCCCGCGGGGCCCCCCTCTTCTGTGCAATGGTTTAATTCCATACAACTGGCACTCGTTCTGTCTCTCTCACCATAAAGACGTGGCGGGGCCCGGGTGATGATGGTGTGGGTGGACAACAACCACACACACCGAGTGACAACTACTATATACATACGCCCGGGTCAGGCCGCCCCCCCCCCCCCCATCACACCACACAGGGTGTGGCGGCGTACGCGGGTTGTTGTTTTGTGTTTGCGTTTATGTTGTGTGATAACACACGACAACAAGCCCACCACATCCGTTGCGACAAGACGCGTGTGGTTTGGTATCCGTTACTCGCCGTCTCTCACTGCGTGTAAGCAAACACGCTGCCACAATTTGCTGTCTGATTTTTTAACCCCCCTCCCACCCCACCGCCATCAACCCCCCCCCCCCCCCCCCCCCACCCGCACACACACCCCATACACACACGCGCGCGCGCAATAATTCACCCCAGCTCCACCCCCTTTCCCCATCCAGTTCGGCAGAGAACGGGAGGAGGGGGGAGGGGACCAGACTGAGATACCAACAGGGTGTCCCCCCCCACCCAACCCCCCAACGGAGCCGCACGCGGGTCTGTCGCCACTGCACCGAGGGGTCATGGAGGAAAACAAACAAATAAACAAAAAAGAAAGCGACAAAGAACCGTGCGCGTGAACTGGACACAGATGGAGAGAGCGACTCACAGCTGGTGAGTGAGTTTTGATGGGTTTGGGAAAAGAAAAGAGGAAGTTGTGTGTGTGTGTGTGTGTGTGTGTGTGTTTTGTGTGTGTGTGTGTGTGTGTGAGAGAGAGAGAGAAGAGAGAGAGGAGAGAGATAGAGATTATTTAGAGAGAGAGAGTCTGTGTGTGTGATAGAGAGAGTGAGAGAGAGAGTGAGTGAGTGTAGTGTGTGTGTGGTTGGGTGTCGCGGTCGCCGCGGCGAAAAATGTGAATCAGTGGTGCAAACGCAGAATGAGTGGGTGGGTTGTGTCCGAGAGAAGAGAGAGGGGGAGACATGACAGATGTGAGATGACAGCATGAGGGAGGGAGGAAAAGGGAAAAACGAGTAGAGTAGTTTGGTTACATAGATAGAAAACGGGAGGGAAGGGAAAGAGAAGACTGGGAAAACAGCTGTGTGGCGGGGTGTGTCTAGGGAGAGAGACAGAGAGAGAGAGTAAGAGAGAATGGCGTAGAGAAAGGGGCGTATGTGTGTGTTTTGGGGGGAAGGAGTTAGGGGGAAAGAGGAGTGGGAATGGACTTCCTGCCGGCAAATTCTTTTTGTGACGGCACACACACACCCACACACCACCACACACACACGAAGTGAAGCCGAAGAAGAGGAAGGAAGAAAATGCAAAACATTCGAATTAAACACACACGAGCAGAAGTGTAGAAAAATGGTTGAAACAAAATAAGAGCACAATCAAAGTGTGGAAGGAAAAAGTAGTAAAATGTTTGAGGAAGAAACTGAAAAAAACAAAAAAAAAATAAAGAAAAAAGAACATGGGGGGAACAGTGTGAAGACCACAAAGACAGAAAAATAGCAATTGAAAAGACAACCATGAAGTGGAATAGAGATAGTGTGAAAAGATCAAAACATAAAGAATTGAGAACTGGAGAAACCAAAAACATGAAGCTCACATCACATCAATGTCCCAGGTCATTTCAACACATCAACACACCATCACTTAATATCCCACGTTCCATCCCATAATCGTCGTTTACAATCACGTTATGTCCCCTAATGTTCCAGAGGGGAAAAACCAACAACAACTATTGGCCCTCCATATAAAAGACAGAGGACCAACAACCTTCACACGACGAGAACAAAGGACGAACAGTGATTTCCTTGTTTCCTTCCATCTTGGGTTCAGAATGTGGACCACCTTGGTATTATCAACTGACCATGACCACCATGGACCTGAAAGGGGGAAGAGGCTAAAGGGTGTTTCCCCTGTTTGCTGAATTCCATCGTTTATAGTCCTGAACTGAAGTATAAATATCGTTCAAGTGCCGCTCCATTTTTTTTTAAAATAAAGTATTTGCTATCCAATACCGACTGAACCTGATGCATTTGGAGGTCTCCTGCGTTCTGTATGCTCGGCATGGTCATTTTTGCTAGGAAGCGACTCGTTGTCTCAAGCAGCAAGGTCAGAATACTAAAGGTTCGCATTAGAACGTCGATCGGTAATGGAACCGACCAGATCTCGATGGCGCACGAGATTCGATTGTTGGAGACGTAAGAGAAATAAGGTAGACAAATGCCATAGATAGAATATTCCAAAAGGAGGCTGGAAGACAAGTTAAAACAAAATCTTAAAAACGAATCCCACTCGCTGTTTTGCGCGCGTACGCGCTCACGCTTCCGACCCGTCCGCCCCCCAACCACCCACCCGTCTCGGAACACACCATGTTTACCACACCACATACACTCTGTAGCTTTGGAGAGGTGCGAGGCAGGACCTTGAACTCACAACGGGGAAACAGTGGGGAATTAAGGTTCAGGGCCCACGTTGCCACACTTGTCCCACGCTTGGTGACCTGGCCCGGTACCCTCTGCTCTCTCGTCTCGTTTTGGTCTCTTTATGTCATGTTTTGTTTTGCTCGTCTTCCTTGCTCTAATTTGCCCTCTCATGCTTGTTTTTTGCTCTCTCTCTCTCTCTCCTCTCTCTCTCTCCTCGGTCCCGCCTCTCTCCTGCTCCTCTCTCGTCGAATCCGTTTCCTCTCTCTGCTATGCTAGGTTTCTTCTCCTCTCTGTTTCATGGGATTGGTTGCTCCTCTCTCCTCCCTCTCTCTCTCTCCTCCTCTCTCCCTCTCTCATCCTCGTCTCTCTTCTCTCATCGGTCTGTCTTGCTCTTCTCTCTCTCTCATGCTTGCTTCGCTCTCACGAACAGTACATTTCCACGCTTTTGCCGATCGCCGCTCGCACCACCCGTGTTCGCCTGGTGAGGGGATTTTTATACAACATGACACCGCTGAACTGTTAGATCACATAATGGCAGCAAAGCCTTTATATTTGAAAGTGCACAAACCGTCGCGAGTGATTCAGCAAAAAAACAGATGGTTTGGGGGGCCCAAAAACTGCTCTCATGCTGGAAAGTGCAAACCTGCCAGACTCAGCCATGGACTCCTAGACTCAGGCTTGCTTTGCCTGCTGCTTGCATGGAATGCTATGCCTTTTGCACACAATTGGCCCACTCTTCATCATCTTGTGGTGAGGGAGAGCGTTGGGGCTGGTACAGAGAGCAGATGGAGTGTGGTTGTGATATGGGTGGAGGGTTACCGAGAACATAATAATCCGCAAAACATCCTGTATCCTAGGAAAGAAAGACGAGGGCGCTTTCCGCTCCTGGTATATTCGTTTGGACATAAGGAACGACAGACAGAGATAGGCCTGACTCTGTCCTGTCTATTATACTGTCAACATTTGATAGCGTTAGGAACATACAACGACAACCTGAGGATATAGGGTGTTGTCCAAGCAAGGAAAAGATAAAGGTGGAGGAAGATGCTAATTAAATATACAACACAGCAAATATCCTTATCCCCCCCCCCCCCCCCCCCCCCCTCGGATTTGAGAGCGTTTTAAAATGACTTTTTCGCTTCTTGGTATCAAATCACAAAGCTGTAATGTGGAGGTAGCTGTGGTAATTTACTATCTAGTGCCAGCAGAACCTGTAGCCTACGTCTATACAATATTCAACAACCAAGACCACGCACAGGTTGAGGAATGGCTTCATTGCCATTTTTTTATTCACAAATGTTTCATACGCGTGCGCTACTGTGTTTGTGTGTATGTTACACACCAACTAACACCACACCCACACACTCTACACACCACACCGCGCACCACACCACACGCAACTCGCACACCGCCACAACACACACCACAACACACACACAATGCATACTTTACAATCCTACACATTTCCACCCAAGTCCTCACCACTAGTTACTGCCTTTACCATTACTATCATCCTCATCACTCACATCTCCACTATAGCTATCTTAACACTGTCACTTGCCTTTACCATCACTATCTCCTCATCATCACATCCACTATAGCTTCATTACAACTGTCACTGTCTTTACCATTACTATCATCCTCATCATCACATCCACTATAGCTATCATTACACTGTCCACACTCTGCCTTTACCTCACTATCATCATCCTCATCATCACAACCATCCTTATCATCACATCGTCCTCATCATCACAACCGATTCTGTCTGTCTGGCATTGTGGTTCCAGAACCGGCGGGCCAAATGGCGCAAGCGGGAAAGGTTCGGCCACTCCAGACCATGAGGGCCATGGCCACGGCCGCCACCCACGGGGGTACGACATGCCCCTGGGGGCCCGCCCTGACCCCTACACCACAACGCAGGTAAGGACACACCCAGCCCGTCCCCCCCCCCCCCCCCCCTCCAACCCCCGCCACCCCCAGCTAAGTACGATTGGCCCATAGACATGATCCCCGTACCTTCAAGGTGAAAACTGCAATGGAACAATCACTCCTACATCCACTTAATTGGACAAGGAGATTAAAAAAATTCACTGCTGATGGCTCTGCCAATTACATGAAAAAAAAGACAACAAAAGCCATGCTGTAACTATCCTGTCATTCCTCTCTTAGTATTATCATCATTAGCAATATATCTTATTCATCATGCAAACATTATTTTACTAATATTAAGTATCATGATTGAGATCTTTATTTTAACCCTATTGTGGTCCCCTTCCCCCCCTCATTCCGTGTGTGACGTAAGTATTACAGAAACGATGCAGGCCAACGAATTCTTCCGCTAACTGGCAAGAGTGTTTGAAATGAAGAATACGAGGAGTGAAGAAAATGGCGTTGGGCATATATACATATCAGTATCAATACGTCACGAACACTATCAGTGTCCATGCTTCATAACAGAACCATTTATCCATCTCCCCTGTCCCAGAGGCTCTTTTTGTCCCGGAGGATTCAGACTCATCAGTGGGGGCGCTCGAGAGACTATGTACGGTCCTCTCCTTGGCCACCAAAGGTGACACAATACCTTATTATGTGTATTCTAGCAACGAAGGCTTTCAAAGAAAAAAATCCATCCAACGCACCCCCAAAGCAGCCAGTGCAGGGTAGAAAGCAAAACGAAAAGAAAAGCACCGTAAGGAAAGAACTTCCTGGAAAACCAAAATTCTGTAAATAATAGATACAGCGAGGGGGAGGATTCTTGACTTATCCTTGAGGATCTCTTTAAAGGATACAAGATGTCCCCCAAAAAAAAAAAGGTCTTCAGTCAGGTCAGTTAAACCACTCTTCCGTTTCATAACCCGAACATCATTGACCTCATCTGTGCACGACGTTGGAAAACTGAGCCAAACTTCCATAAGGCAACAACTGATGTAACGAAATCGCAACCAACATCCGCAAGATGTAATCACTGAAATACTACAATGAGAACAGTAAACCAGTTGGGTAGTTTTTGCTCCCATAAGAAACCTAACACAGAGCAACTTTTATTCAAGACTGGCACAGCCTTTCAAACTTGATAAAGTCATACAAATACAAAGACGAACAATCTAATATTAGGGGGGGGGGGGGGGGGGGGGGGGGGGGGGGGGGGGAACCAAACGCAGCCAACAACTTAATTGTCTTCATAGTAATAACTTGGCAAAACTTTGGACTTAAGGAAGGGGTAGGGGGGTTTGGAAGGGTTGGCGATGGAGAAACTGGGAACATGAAATCTAAGAAAATATCTTGCATCATATCAATATTTGACACCAGGGCGCAGATACAACCAGCCGGGTCTCCCTGATGAGTTCCGACCAGCGGACGAAAGGCCTCGGAGCAGGCAATACAAATATATCTGTCCTCAAAAGGGATTGCGATGGTTCCCTTTGCAGCTAGTGAAGAGTTTTTATATCTGCAATATATTTTTTTAGATTTCATGTTCCAGTTTCTCCATCTTCAACCTTCCACCCCCCTCCCCCTTCCGTTAGTCCAATCTGTTTTGCCAAGTTATTACTATGAATACCATTAAGTTGTTTGGCCTGCGTTTGTTCCCCCCCCCCCCCCCCCCCCCCCCACACACACACACACACACACTATTAGATTGTTCGTCTTGTATTTGTCTGACTTATTCAAGTTTGAAAGGCTGTGCCAGTCTTGAATAAAAGTTACTCTGTTAGGTTTTCCTTATGGGAGCAAAAGCTACCCCACTTGTTTACTGTTTATTGTTTACTGTTCCCTGCCTCATTTCATTTCTAAAACTGAGACGTACTGAAATATTATGCTGACTTGTCCAGCTCAGTGCGGGATTTGTAAAGCTGACTGTGGGATTTGTAAAGCTGGATGTGGGATTTGTAAAGCTGACTGTGGGATTCGTAAAGCTCACTGTAGGATTTGTAAGCTGGAATGTGGGATTTGGTAAAGCTCACTGTAGGATTTGTAAAGCTCACTGTAGGATTTGTAAAGCTGGATGGGGATTTGTAAAGCTCACTGTAGGATTGGGAAAGCTCACTGTGGGGTGATGTGTGTGGCAGGTGTGGCGGGACTCGTCCATGATGTGGATGGAGATGTACAAACCACTACGGCACCAACATGTGGAAACCCCGTGTCTGGAATCAAGGCTATACCTGGCCATGGGTGAGGCTTTGACGGCAAAGAGCACCACATGCTGTGTCACATTGTTTACTTTTATCGTTTGGAACCAAATTGTTCATTTGCATGACAGGATTAATATTTATTTTCCCCCTAGTATGTTTGTGAAGTGTTTGAGGTAGATTTCCAACCCGTATCATATCACTGTTCATTGGTTATTCAGACGTAATTCTAGCTATCACGATTTTTCTATTTATCGTAATTTCTTCCGATGTCGTTTCAGTCCTAGGTGGGTCGGGAAGTCATCTTCGAGTTTATAATGACTGATGTTCGTCACGTTCTTTTGTTGTTGTTGTCGAAGAAAAGGAAAACAATGTACATGTCGTATTCATACGGACTAGTGTCCGTTCGAATCGGCGAGATCGTTTTCAAAGACGCTCAGACCTGAGTTACTGACGCTAGCTATTTTGGTTTGAATCGGCAGTGAGACAAAGCGTGCGCGCCTTTCAGAACGATGCGATGTCAGCTTTTGACTCGAGTATGTATAAACGTATGTACATAGGTAGGCGTGTGTATGCCCTAGCAGTATGTCTGGACTTGCTGACTCATCTGTTTTACTCGTGTTCTTATTCACTTCATTATTTCTTGATGATTTACTTACAAACATCCATTTTACTCGTGTTCTTATTCACTTCATTCATTTCTTGATGATTTACTTGCAAACATCCATTTTACTTGTGTTCTTATTCACTTCATTTATTTCCTGATGATTTACTTACTAAGTTTTGCTCACATCTTTCCCGGACTATGCCAATTCTTCGACCGATTCCTTCGCTGACAGGATCCGTGATAAACTTACTGACTGGATTGTTTACTGACTAGATTGTGTACTGACTGGATTGTGTACTGACTGGATTGTTTACGTGAACTCAAACACTGTCAGGAAAAAAACCCTGACCCAGAACAGCTGACCAGTCCCTCTCTCTAACTATGCTCTGCGTGTCTTCCAACAGATGCTGCCCCGTCCCTGGGACCCAAGTGGGGCGGGGGGATGGCCCCGATGTACCCGGGGTGGAGCGATTCCCAGCTCCTGTACAGCTCCGCCCAGCAGCCCCCCGACCTCCACACGCCCTGCGGGGGGCCCGGCCCCCAGAGGACCGACGTCCCTCCTGCCCCCTACCCCCACGCCTACCAACAGTGCTCCACCCCGGGGGCGCATTAGTCCGCCACAATCTTCTAACTCCAGGGTCGCATTTAGTCCACCGGCAATGTCCTACTCCCAGGGTCGCATTTAGTCCGTCAGCAATGTTCTACTCCAGGGTCGCATTAGTCCTGCCAGCAGTGTTCTACTCCAGGGTCGCATTAGTCCGTCAGCAGTGTTCTACTCCAGGATCGCATTAGTCCGTCGCAGCAATGTTCTACTCCAGGGTCGCATAAGTCCGCCAGCAGTGTTCTACTCCAGGATCGCATTAGTCCGCCAGCAGTGTTCTACTCCAGGGTCGCATTTAGTCCAGCACACTGTCCAGCAATGTTCTACTTCGGGATCGCATTAGTCCGTCAGCAGGCTTTTACTTCAGGGTCGCATTGGTCCGTCAACAATGTTCTACATCAGGGTCGCATTAGTCCGCCAGCAATGTTCTACTTCATGATCGCATTAGTCCGCCAGTAATGTTCTACTTCGGGTCGCATTTAGTCCAGCATACTCTCAAGCTTCCGTCAGCAATGTTCTACTTCAGGGTCGCATTAGTCAACCAGCAATGTTCTACTCCAGGGTCGCATTTAGTCCAGCAATGTTCTACTCCAGGGTCGCATTTAGTCCAGCAATCTTCTACTTCAGGATGCATTAGTCCGTTAGCAATGTTCTAGTTCAGCGTCGCATTAGTCCGCAACAATGCCCCAGCAATGTTCTACTTCAGGGGCGCATTATTCCATCAGCAATGTTCTGCTTGAGGACCGCATTTGTCCGTCAGCAGTGTTCTACTTCATGGTCGCTTTAGTCCGTCAGCAATGTTCTACTTCACCGACGCATTAGTCCGCAACAACGCCTAGCAATGTTTTACTTCGGGGGCGCATTAGTCCGTCAGCAATGTTCTACTTCAGGATCGCACTGTAGCGTCCATCCAGCAATGTCCTACTTCAGAATCGCATTAGTCCCGCAACAACGCCCAACAATGTTCTACTCCAGGGTCGCATTAGTACAACTGCCAGTAATGTTTTACTTCAAGCTCAAAATCTACTGCAGCGCCCAGCGATGTTCTATTTCAGGGTCACATTCGTCTACTGCACGCGTAGCGATGTTCTACTGCAGGGTCGCATTAATCTACTACGACCAGCAATGTTCTACTGCGAGTCGCAGTAATCTACAATGACCAGCATGTTCTACTTCAGGGTCACTGTAGTCTACTTCTACGCCCAGCGATGTTCTACTTTAGGGTCACTGTAGTCTACTATAACGCCCAGCGATGTTCTACTTTAGGGTCACTGTAGTCTGCTATAACGCCCAGCGATGTTCTACTTTAGGATCACATTGGTCTGCTACAGCGCTCAGCAATGCTCTACTTCAGGGTTACTGTAGTCTACTACAATGCCCAGCAATGTTCTACTCCAGGATCGCATTAGTCCGTCAGCAATGTTCTACTCCAGGATCGCATTAGTCCGTCCGTCAGCAGTGTTCTACTCCAGGGTCGCATTAGTCCGTCGTCAGCAGTGTTTCTACTCCAGGATCGCATTAGTCCGTCAGCAATGTTCTACTCCAGGATCGCATTAGTCCGTCAGCAGTGTTCTACTCCAGGATCGCATTAGTCCGTCAGCAATGTTCTACTCCAGGATCGCATTAGTCCGTCAGCAGTGTTCTACTCCAGGGTCGCATTAGTCCGTCAGCAGTGTTCTACTCCAGGATCGCATTAGTCCGTCAGCAATGTTCTACTCCAGGATCGCGTTAGTCCGTCAGCAATGCTCTACTCCAGGGTCGCATTACGCCAGCCTCCAGCATGCATTTCTACTCAGCAAGGTTCTACTCCTCAATTATCCTGAGCTGAACAACTTCCTGAGAACGAATGGCTACAACATCGTTTTGGCATGGATTTCTGGTCATGCTTGCGTTCGATGCTTTCTGTGCGGCTGATCAGTTTGCTCAGTGTCCCTAATAAAGAACTAGGGAGGTTCTGTGTCCCTCAGACCTGTCTGACCCCTAAAGCTCAGACTTCTGACACAGGCCTCTGGTAAAAAAAAACGGGAAAAGAGAGCATACAAACGGATAACAACAGATGCCCGAGACACTCCACTCTCATACCCAGCCTAAAGGTGAAGTTCCGTCGTGCCTTCCATGTGATGCAGCACTCAGTTATAAGAAATGTTGCTACTGAAGTTGGGACTGACATAATAAATATCATGCTTTACAGGAGACTGTCAAATTCTTGTTTTGAGATGCTCCATCTGACATGATTTTCGAGTGCCTTAACGAAATACGTTTTTCGTGTGCTCTAGTATTTGTGACTTTTTTTTCAAGCAATGTTTGTGTCTTGAAAAAGAAAAACCTCTTTGGTCGAGTTTTGGATACGTTTAACATCTGTGTAGGGAGTTGATACTGACGAAATGACAGACCACATTTATCCCCTCGAGGGTACAACGCTTAGCTATGCTTCGGAGTCATGAAAGTCTACTGCAATGTCCAACAAAGCTTCACTTCGGAGTCACGTTACTCTACCACCATGTCCTGCAAAGCTTCACTTCAGAGCCACGTCAGTCCACCGCAATGTCCTGCAAAGCTTCACTTCGGAGTCACGTTACTCTACCACCATGTCCTGCAAAGCTTCACTTCGGAGCCACGTCAGTCCACCGCAATGTCCTGCGAAGCTTCACTTCGGAGTCACGTTACTCTACCACCAATGTGTGCTGCAAAGTTTCACTTCGGAGTCGCGTTACTCTACCACCATGTCCTGCAAAGCTTCACTTCGGAGCCACGTCAGTCCACCGCAATGTCCTGCGAAGCTTCACTTCGGAGTCGCGTTACTCTACCACAATGTGCTGCAAAGTTTCACTTCGGAGTCGCGTTACTCTACCACAATGTCCTGCAAAGCTTCACTTGGGAGTCGCGTTACTCTACCGCAATGTCCTGCAAAGCTTCAGTTCAGAGTCACGTCAGTTACTGCAATATGCAGCAAAGCTTCAGTTGAGTCACGTCAGTCTAAATATGCAGCAACGCTTCAGTTCGGAGTCACGTCAGTCTACTGCAATATGCAGCAACGCTTCAGTTCGGAGTCACGTCAGTCTACTGCAATATGCAGCAACGCTTCAGTTCGGAGTCACGTCAGTCTACTGCAATATGCAGCAACGCTTCAGTTCGGAGTCACGTCAGTCCACCACCAACATCCAGCAGTGCTCATTTCACGTGCCGAATGAACCGGGAGTGAGGGCGACAGAGGACGAGACGCAGCTGATGACGTTGAAGGTAGCCACTGCCCAGTTATGCGTTAATCAGCACATTTAACAACTTTTGACTCGTTCATCAACAGTTTGGACAGACTGATGGGCCATTTGTACGGTGAACTGTAAGAAATCAGAAGGCCACATACCTGTTGTTTAATCTTCCGCTTAGAGTTGAGTGAAACGAGAAGCGGATTTTTTTGTCTGGATGTTCTATTTCACTGAGCTTGGATTAATTTAAAGAAGATTGAAACTTTTTTTGAAGAGGGACAGACTTGCCAGAACTACGCATCGTCTTCAGATCAGTCTCTGCAGGGTGCCCCTTTTTATGTGAAGCGCTGAATGTTGTTGTATTTGCCTTACTACTGAACAAAACACCAGATTCATCAGTTCACCATTTGACGTGTCCTCCACGTCAATTTTTCACTTGTTTTAAATCTACGGCAATAGTTTCAGCACGGAGACAGATAGCTCATTTTGGGGGGTCAACTAGTATTAGTTGCATAGAACCAAGACTCCACTGTCTATGGTCCATGACAAGTTTCCGCTTGAGCACAGTGCAAATCATCTGCTGACACGCCAAACTTAGCACATCACCCGAAGTGCCTGGCCCAACAAAGTATTGCATTTTGATAGTCTTGCCTATCCTGGTGTTGAACCTTAGTAGCCAAACAAACATTCTTAGGGCTAATTGCCTTTTGTGGTCATTGTGGAAATGGAGTCCGAATCACTGCCCCCCCCCCCCCCCCCCACCCCCCCTCCCCCCACCCCTCCCCCTCTGCCTGCAACGTATTTGATATGCAGACGAATACATTACTTGATATGTTGTATAATATTCTTGGAGTGTATGTCTTTTTTTTTTTTTGGCCTTGAAATATACTGTTGTTGTTTATGTGAAAAGAAACGTGCTGTATTATTTGTATAGTTCAGGTGTAGCCTTTTGTCGTGTACGGTATGATTTCTACAGATGGGAAATGCCATAATGTTGTACACTGAATGGTTCAGAAACACCCTAGGTTGTTTATTGTGTCACTGGTCTAGTTTACGGACGTCCCGTGATTGTATATTGTATCCGTTTTTTGTGACGGTGTTTTTTCTTTTTCTTTTTTCTATATTTGACAATCAGGGTGTGGCATAAAAAAAAACATTGAATGTCCCCGCCATACAGCGTCCTCCTTGTAGTGTGCCTTCACGTGCAGTATGTTCTCTGGTGCACTACATCGCTGTCTTCACCACGTGTTTATGAAACAGCTTTTTCGCCGATGTAAAACTGTTGTGGCTGTGTCGGAAGCGTGCCTTACAAAACGCGCCTTACTCGTGCCTTACGAAACGCGCATACATGCACGCATGCACACACATACACGAGCGAGCGCGCGCACACGCACACAACACACACACACACACACACACACACACACACACACACACACGCACACGCGCGCGCACACACACACACCACACACACACACACACACATGCATGCACGCACACGAACACGTGCGTAAGGTACAGAAACATATGTTTTTCCTTGTAATAAAACGCCTTTGTGTATACTTTTTCCCCAGTGAGGTGCAACACGGCAGAAGTATAAAAGACAGGGTTGCCTCCCACTCCCTCCGCCCCCCCCCCCCCCCCCCCCCCCACGTACTAATGTTTCCGTCTCGAAAATGCTATCTCATGTATGAATATGCAAGCGAGCGCGCGCACAAACACACACACACACAATGCCCACGCGTGCCCCACATACACACGCAGCACTCATGCCGGCCTACCCATCCAACTCTTCGCTTGTTCTCATTTTTGCAACATGGATTAATGTGTGCACACAAAGATTTCAAGCGGCCAGTCCTAAATAGCAAATACAACGTTGGTCTGTCTTTTTGACCAAATTGACATTAACCATAAACCTTTATCCTGCCCCACACACACACACCACGCAGAGAGAGAGAGAGGAGAGATTTTTATTTACCCCATTTTGGGAGGGTGTATGCAACAGGACGAAATGACGCCCATATGACAAACCAGTAAAACCTGCACGCCCATACTCATACCAAAGAGAAGAGAGAGAGAGAGAGAGGGAGAGATTTTATTTATAACCCCATTTGGGAGAAGGGTGTATGCAAACAGGACGAAATGACCGCCGTAAGTATAACCAGTATAAACCTGCCGCCCCAAATACTCATAACACCTATAATCCATCACATCGAAGTGCTACGCTTTCTAAACGACTTCCGTAGAAACACACAAATATTTATTATGTATTTATTATTTAGAGAGAAAGACATGTATTATTTAGAGAGAGAGAGAGAGAATATACGCACACCTGTATGGGAGCACATACTTTTGTGTGTGTGCGTGTGTGTGTGTGTGTGTGTGCGCGTGTGTGTGTGTGCGTGTGTATGTATGCGTGCGTGCACGTGTGTGTGTGTGTGTGTGTGTGTGCGTGCACGTGTGTGTGTGTGTGTGTGTGTGTGTGTGTGTGTGTGTGTGTGTGGAGAGACTGAAGGGTGAGGGTGGGCTGGGGAGGGCGTGTGGTGTGAAAGGGAATATCTACATCTGATTGGTGCTACGACAATCTGTGTAAGGTTTGAGGTGCTTTGTGATGTAAGTTTGATTGCACTACAATCTGTGTAAGGTTTGAGTGTTTTGTGACGTTAGTTTGATTGCTTTTATAGATGCACATTCGTGATGTTTTTTCTTTGCTTTTGGTATTACAATTTTTGTTCACACACACACACACACACACACACACACACACACACACACACACACACACACACACACATTTTTTTCTCTTCACACAAATGTTGGAATTGTTTCTCGAGAGTCTTTTCTTTTTATAAATGGTGTTCATGCCAATTTGTCGGGCAAAAAAAATGTGTCCAGTGTAGTTTGTGTGCTCATAATTATAGTGTCGGCATTGAGGTTGATATGATGTGAATACTACTGAACCTTATGTTAATTTGATATCAATACGGTTGGCAGTAACGTTTGCTGCCCAATATTGCAAAAGCTGACACGCGAGTCATTAGTGGATGACGATGAAAATGTTAACGGTGATCGTTTGTTTGTTTGTTTGTTTGTTTGTTTGTTTTTTCATTGAAACTGTTGATGAGGATGACAACAACGATGGCGATGATAACTGGTGCCGCATCATTTCATGATCCGCTGCTACACTATCTTATGTCGTTCTTATCATGTTGATGGTCAATGTGTGTGCGTCTTTTTTTTTTGTTGTGGATGCTGCTGCTGCTGATGATAATGACAATGGAGACGATGAAGGAGGGTGATGATAAAACAGTACTGAAGATCAGGGTTAAATGGCAAGGGGTGATCTGACTTGAATGATGACCATGTGTCACTAAATGAGCATGTGCATTTTTTTAATCTCTTCCACGATTTCAAAACGATTAAACAAACAAACAAACAAACAACTGATGACGAGTGTCTGTCCACGTGTGAGTCTGAAGTGAATCGTCTGGAATGCGTGACATACTGTCCAATAGCTGCCTCGGTTTGTTACGTCTCATCCGATAATCTTTCCCGTCCATTTTGTTTCCTACTACTTTTTTTTGTGGCATCAGTTACCGGATCAATGGAGCACCTAATGCGGTGATTTTATTTTTTTTGTTTGTTTGTTTTTCCCTGTGGCTGAAATCCACCTCTTCATGTTTGGGTGCTTCACACCGTCCTCTTCATCTGCCAAAACATAAAAACGAAAAAAAAAAAAAGCAATTTCCGCTACTAGCTTTTTTTTTTTTTCTTTCTTTTCTTTTTTTTCTTTTTTTTCCCTCTCCAACCAGTCCCTTACACACCATGCGCAGTCTGTACGTTCCCTACTTCTTCTTCAATGTCAAATTTTGCGCCCAATGTGAGAAGACAAGTGATGGCTTGTTCTTCGTTTTTTCTTGTCCCTGAATGTGGTTTCTCTTGCCTGAACCAGACCAAACAGATCGAAACGCGGCGTGTTTCGTTTTCCTTATTTGTTTGTCCCATTTGTCCAGCGAATAACAATTCTTTTAATTTTGATTTTTTTTTTACAATTTCCGACTGCAGTCACCTCACTTTGAAACAAATCTTAACTCCACAGTTCAATACTGATTCCAGCGAAATCCTCCTTCCCCACAACAGTATCCCTGTCAAATTCTCTCAGCTGTAGACAGATATTCCCCCAAAGAGTATCCCTGTCAAATTCTCTCAACTGTAGACATATTCCCACAACAGTATCCCTGTCAAATTGTCTCAACTGTAGACAGATATTCCCACAACTATCCCTGTCAAATTCTCTCAGCTGTAGACAGATATCCTTCACACAACAGTATCCCTGTCAAATTCTCTCTTAACTGTAGACAGATATCCTTCAAACAACAGTATCCCTGTCAAATTCTCTCAACTGTAAACAGATATTCCCACAACAGTATCCCTGTCAAATTCTCTCAACTGTAGACAGACATCCTTCACACAACAGTATCCCTGTCAAATTCTCTCAACTGTAGTCATATCTTTCCCACAACAGTATCCCTGTCAAATTCTCTCAACTGTAGACAAATCTTCACACAACAGTTTCCCTGTCAAATTCTCTCAACTGTAGACAGATATCCTTCACGCAACTGTATCCCTGTATCCCCCACACAACTGTTTCCCTGTCAGATTCTCTCAACAGTAGACAGATATTCTTCACACAACTGTAGCCCTGTATCCTTCACACAACAGTTTCCCTGTCAGATTCTCTCAACTGTAGACAGATATCCTTCACACAACAGTTTCCCTGTCAGATTCTCTCACCTGTAGACAGATATCCTTCACACAACGGTTTCCCTGTATCCTTCACACAACAGTTTCCCTGTCAAATTCTCTCAACTGTAGACAGATATCCTTTCCCACCCACTTCTCCCTCCCTCTCCCCCCAACAGCCTCTCCTCTTCCCCCCCCCCCCCCCCCATCCATTCCATCCCCCAAAGCGTATTAAACTGTAGGTTTCGTGCCAACGTTAATACAGTGGGAGGATAAGAAATCTACATTAACGGCGTAACAAGACGAAATGAAGTTACGAGTCGGAGGGCGTAATTAGTTCGACAGTTTCCACGATCCAGAGAGCTTTTTTTTTTTTTAAAAGCGTGTTCATTACTTTGTGAGGAAGAAAATGTGATGTCTGTTATCATAAGGCTGAGAAATATACAGGTTGGAAAGGAAGACATGGTGATCATGAGAACGTGTACGTGTGTGTGCGTGTGCGTGTGTGTGTGTGTGTGTGTGTGTGTGTGTGTGTGTGTGTGTGTGTGTGTGTGCGTGTGTGTGTGTGTGTGAAGGGTGGGAGGGGATGGGGATAGAGAAAGGATAGAGGGGAGTGTGTGTGTGGTGCGCGCATGCACGCGCGCGTATGCGTGCGTGCGTGCGTGTGTGTGTGTGCGTGCGTGCGTGAGTGTATTTATACGTGTTTGTGTGTGTGGGTGAAGGGTAGCTGTCGATCAGGTACGGGGAAAACGGAGAGGAGGAGGATGCAGTGGTTTAGGGATGGGCAGACCGAAATAGCGCGGGAGTTCACTTTTCCCTAATGACTTCTAATTTTTCATTCCTCATTTTAGTTTTTTTTTTCAACGTTTTCTTATATCAGATATATTGATCATATAACCACTGAACACCTGTGTCAAATTACGAAGCGGCACAACCGACTGTATGAAGATACCAACAACCTCCAGTAAAGAAAAGAAAACAACATCAGCATGGCTGTGTAACCAACATTTCTAGGGAAGCTTTGTATGTAACAATCGGAAGTGAACAACAACAACAACAGTGATGATACTAATAACAAGAACAAGATCAACAACAATGAAATTTTTTTTTTAAAAGCACGTGTAAGCAATACAGACAGCCTCCAATGTTCTCGATAATACATTATATCACCAGTACACATACACACACCGTAAAGCACCTTACAAAAACTACACATGTAAACACAAACAAACCTATGAACACATTTCTCTAGCAGCGCTTATGTGCCCACTTACATAATTGAACATGTTGCACACATGCAGAAGTACACACTGTTCAGATGGACACGCCACAGTCAGAGCGGATCTGACCAGGGGTCGTACTTACATGTCGTGGGTAACGGGGAAGTGACCTTCCGTTACTTGCAGATCCATATGTCGAGAGTAACCTTTACCTCGTGTTTGCAGTGGGTGAGGGGTGGGTAACGTACAACGAGGATAGGCCATGAGTTCGCCCTGGGTTAGATCAAAACAAAGCCATTGGACACGTTCAATGATCACGAACTTCACGCAAAGTTAAGATTTCGTCGTCACACATCTTCCAGCTGACAGACTCTCTCCGAGAAGACATTGAATTTGATTTGCACAGACTGAGACACGGAACTCGGCCCCCTGTTCTACACAAGTGTGTCTGTAGCTCCCAAGTTCGTCTGCTACGATAGTTGGCTTAGCTGTTGTGTGTGTGTGTGTGTGTGTGTGTGTGTGTGTGTGTGTGTGTGTGAGAGAGAGAGAGAGAGAGTGTGTGTGTGTGGTGTGTGTGTGTGTGTGTGTGCGCGCGCGCTAAATCTGTCTTCGTGCCTGTGTGTGTGTCACTGTTACTTTGTGTCAGTGTGTGTATGTGTGTGTGCGTGGAGTGTGACTTCATCATGTTTATGGCCTTTTAATAGTTTTATCAAACTTGTTTTAGTTAAGCTGCTTTTTCAGTCTTTGTGTGTGTGTCTGTGTCAGCGTGTTTGTGGGCATGCGCAGAAGGTTGGGGGTTATTCAAGACATGCGCAGAAGGAGGGAATCCCTCTTTTTATTTGACCTCACCTTCACCTTTACTTTCTGGACACTTCGTAGGTAGAAACCGAGACAAAAACCCAGAGGATATAGGTACGGAAGTAGAATGCGCTGAACCCACAGGGTTTGTACCCAGGAGTTCAGCTCGGGAAGCGAGTCTGGCAGCCTTATTCTGCATTCATTGAAGTCTGTCTAACAGGCGTTTGTGGAAAGACTGTCCCAGAGGGATAACAGTAATCCATCCTTCATATGATAAAGGTGCGCACCAATTTTTTTTTTTTTTTTTTTTTTTTTTTTTTTTTTTTTTGATGCATTAGCAGGAAATTAGTGACGGACAGAACTGATCCTGCAGAAAGGTGACTTTAAAGAGTTTTGAAATGTGCTGTGGAAAGGACAGATACTGCTCAAGAATTACGTCAAATCTCTGAACAAAACAGGCGCATTGTTCATCGGAATAGAATCAGTGAGAGGAAATTTGGAGGGGGGGGGGGGGGGGGGGTGTAAGGGTGGGGGAAGTGGGGGTTGGGGGATGTAAGGGGGAGGGGGGCAAAGGGAGGAGGGGGGTTGACAAAATACAATTTCAGTCTTATCGTCATCAAACTGCAGCTTGTCGAGTCACCCAGTCCTTTCCGTCAGCACCGCTCTTCTGTGTGCGAGACAGTTTTCAGCCATGGAAACCCACTGAGGAACCTGAATGTCCACCGGCCACATCACGTGACGACTGATGACATCAGGCTTAGAAAGCCGCATAAAACACACACAAAAAGAAGTGGACTCAGGGACAGAAAGAAAACCTAATGGACTGACCACATTACAGAATAGACAGGGAAGAAAACCTGATGGAGTGACCACATTACAGAATGGACTGACCACATTACAGAGTGGACTGACCACATTACCTGATGGACTGACCACATTACAGAGTGGACTGACCACATTACAGAATGGACAGGGAATTACAGAGTGGACTGACCACATTACAGAATGGACTGGACCACATTACAGAAGTGGACTGACCACATTACAGAATGGACAGGGAAGAAAAAACCTGATGGACTGACCACATTACAGAGTGGACTGACCACATTACAGAATGGACTGACCACATTACAGAGTGGACTGACCACATTATTAGAAGTGGACTGACCAAGAAATAGAGATGGACTGACCACATTACAGAATGGAACTGACCACATTACAGAATGGACTGACCACATTACAGAGTGGACTGACCACATCACAGAGTGGACAGGGAACAAAACTGATGGACTGACCACATTACAGAGTGGACTGACCACATTACAGAGTGGACTGACCACATTACAGAGTGGACTGACCACATTACAGAGTGGACCAGGGAACATCACCTGATGGACTGACCATATTACAGAGTGTGGACTGACCCATTACAGAATGGACTGACCACATTACAGAATGGACTGACCACATTACTGAGTGGACTGACCCCATTACAGAATGGACAGACCACATTACTGATGGACTGACCACATTACAGGGTGGACTGACCACATTACAGTGGACTGACCACATTACAGAGTGACTGACAGGGAAGAAAACCCAGATGGACTGACCACATTACAAAAGCACTGACCACCACATTACAGAGTGGACTGACCACATTACAGAGTGGACTGACTGACCACATTACAGAATGGACTGACCACATTACAGAATGGGCTGACAACATTACAGAATGGACTGGGAAACACGTGGTGGCAGTGACCCACGCCCTAACCCACAACTAGTGGAACTGGAGAAGCCTGGTGAATTATTCTTCTTCAGCTTGGAGTGAAGAACAAAGAAGGGGAGGTGGAGGAGGAGGAGGAGGAGGAGGAAAGGAGAAGAATAATTTTTCAAATATTTATCAAAAGACCCACAATTCTGGAGAGGGTGGAGGGGGCGCCGTAGGGGGGGGGAGGGGGGGGGGGGGGGAGAGATACGGGCAGCGATTGTACTCGTTTCCAGTGCCACTGGGAACAGAACTGGGTTAGTGGTCGATCTGAGAATCTCGGAGTGTTCTCAGGGTACTCCGGTACATTTTACTAAATTAAATGGCTATAAAGTCATGCCACCGGAAACCTCTGGGGGTGAGAAACAAGAAGCTTAACTCTTGCTCCCATGATGAAAATAATTTCGGACCCTTAATACCAAACGAATGTTGCTTACATTCGTTTGGAATTGTGGAATTCCAAATCGCCTAGCACAAATGACAGCACATAGCACACAGAGTCTAAAACCCCCCCCCCCCCCCCCACCCCCCCCCCCCCCCCCACCCCGCCCCTAAAAAAAAATAAATGAAATAAAAAAAATAAAAAATGTTCCAATCTTGTTCCCTCTAAAACCCTGTAGCAGACGTATCTACACAGCAACAACAACTGGAGAAATGATCACAAACAAATTAATCTTTTATTCAAGACAATCTTGAATTTCTGCCTCCCCCTCCTCCGTAGTCTGTCCGTTGTCCATCTGTGTGTCTGTCTGTCCCCCCCCACCCCCTCCCCCAATTTCCTCTCTCGCGCGAGAACAACCCGAACAAAACAAAGCCCTAAATTTGCACGTGTGCGTGCGTGCGTGTGTGTTGTGCGCGCGCGTGCGTGCGTGCGTGCGTGCGTGCGTGCGTGGTGTGTGTGTGTGTGTGTGTGTGTTGTGCGTGTGTGCTGTGTGCGCGTGCGTGCGTGCGTGCATGCCTTACGGGCGTATCTTTGTCTATCTCTTAAAATCAATCATAAATAACTGTCAGTAGAATTTTTTTTTCTATAAGACTCTCTGAAAAGTTAATGAATCAGATATATATAGAAAATATCCTTCTGCCACGAGAAACTCATATTTTAACGCCGACACTCACACTGACAAATGCTATTGTCCATTATCACGTGAGCTCTACAGACAAGGATACCAAAAGCTTAAATTTCATACGGACACACACTCTCACTCAAACGCACGTCTCCACCGTTTATTTTACTCTCCACTCCTGTCCCCCTTCGCTCTTCTTCTCCTTACCCTTCGCATCCCCCCCCCCCCCCCCCCCCCCCTCCTTCGCCTTCTCTCCCACCCCACCTCCCCGCGCCGCTCATTCCCGGACTCCTCGTCCACGGTCACAGCCCAACCCGGCGCCGCCGAAGCCCCGGCACCAGCAATCCACAGGGAGCAGTCAGAGTCCAGAGAGTTTCTTCCGTCCCTGATGTCTGGACTTTGTTGTTGTCGTCGTACCTGGCTGAAAGACTCCAGGGGTCATCCGAACAGCGAATAGTACTTGAAACACTATGGTTACAAATGCATCCGCTGGGGATGAGAGAACATTACGTGTGTGTGACCGTTTTTGATTACACCGCCACGTGGGCCTCAGCCACAGCCTCCGACTTCAGGGAATTTTGGAGACTGATGGTGTTACGCTGTACGAAGGAGCTTGTCACGACTGAAGACAATCCCCCCCCCCCCCCCCCCCCCCCCCTGGTGTTTACCCCCCCCCCCCCCCCATCCCCCCCCCCCCCCACCCCCCCCCCCCCCAGAGCAGAGCACAAACGTTTTGTTGTAGCCTTGGTGTTCTAGCCTCTGTCAATTGGTCTGACACAGCTTTAAGCCAAGGCGGATCTGGGCTTGAATCCCGCCAATGAACGACACGCGGACTGGGGGTGAAACTACTCCACGACTGTCAGTTCTGTTGGCAATTCCGGTCAGTTTACTAACGGGTCACCACACTGGCGTTTAGATGGGTCTGGATACTTTGTCGCGCTTCTCGCCCCAAGTCCTGCATTTGTGCGTGTGTTAGGATTACTGTCTGTGTAAGCTCACTTTGGAATTAGCTTGACAGAACCGGCGACGCGAACTCTATAACTGGCTCCCTGTAGCCTAAGTGTCGATAAGTACACTGCGTGTGGTTATCACCGCGTTTAACATCCTAGCGTTTTGGGTTGTAAGGCAATAGCGTTGTGTCTTACTACTGCTACGTGTCTACAGCTCCATTTTCGCCGCCAAGTGTTCGTTATTGCCGTGTCTCAACAGCGCTACAACTTAGCCACGGCTACATGTAATAACTTTCCCCCCAACCCTTTCAAACGCTCAATTTCACTAGCACAGCACTACAGATATAAGCTTGTCGAGCAGCCTTGTTCTACGCAGTACAATCCACTACTCTCTCTCTCTCTCTCTCTCTCTCTCTTGATGGCACTGATAAGAAAATCATCTTTTTTAATATTTGCCCGGAGATTGCTGAAGCACTCACTTACAATTACAACCTATGCCTTATCAAAGAAAATCGTATTCCGAAAACTTTAAAAGTTGCTCAACTAATATCAATGAACGAAATACGTGATCAAGCCGATCCCTCAAACTAGACATCTGTCTGTTTTGTTCGTCCTCTAAATCTTTGGAAAAGCATCTAAACAAACACATTCCTATTCATGTTAATTTTCTTCAATGATGTCATCAAAATCAGTCTGAATTCAGACCCATTCATTTTTGCCTCACAGCATCAACTAATCTAGTCGGCCAATGGCTTACTAACCTAAACAAGGATGAAAAATCACAGGTGTTCTAGTGGCTGACTTCATGAAAGCGTTTGATGACGTCAGCCTGAAGGGCAGTGGCGTGCAGCAGAAAGGCTGGCATTTTCGCAACTCCCCCTACTGTGTTGTCGTTCTGGTGTTGCCGGTGTTGTGTTAAGAAGAGGATCCCCAGTCTCTCTCTCTCTCTCTCTCTCTCTCTCGCTCTCTCTCTCTCTCTCTGGTGTGGTCTGTGTGTGTGTGTGTGTGTGTGTGTGTGTGTGTGTGTGTGTGTGTGTGTGTGTGTGCGCGCGTCTGTGTGTAAGAGTAAGAGAGAGAGAGAGAGGAGAGAGAGTGAGTGGAGATAGAGAGAGAGAGAGAAGAGAGAGAGAGAGAGACTGTGTGCGTGTGTGGTGTGTGTGTGTGTTGTGTGTGTGTGTGTGGTGTGTGGTGTGTGTGTGTGTGTGAGAGAGAGAGAGAGAGAGAGAGTCGCTATGTTTTAGTATGTGTATGAATGGAAATGTGTGTATTCATATTGTACGTATATGTTGAATTATAGTGTCTTTCCATACAGTGTGTGTGTGTGTGTGTGTGTGGGTGTGTGTGTGTGTGTGTGTGTGTGTGTGTGTGTGTGTGTGTGTGTGGCTATGCTAGTATGTGTGTATGAATGGAAATGTGTCTGTTTATCTTTTATGTATATGTTGAGAATATATTGTGCTTTCCATACAGTGTGTGTGTATGTGTGTGTGTGTGCGTGTGTGTGTGTGTGTGTGTGTGTGTGTGTGTGTGTGTGTGTGTGGTGTGTGTGTGTGTGTGTGTGTGTTTGTGTGTGTGTGTCGCTATGTTAGTCTATGTGTATGACTGGGAAACGTGTGTATCTATATGTGTGTATATGTTGAGTTATATTCATCAACAATTGCCTGAGACGAATCCTCCACATACGGTGGCTGACAAGATCAGCAATGAAGAACAGCAATGAACGAACTATGGCAGCAGACAAGACAGAGGCCGGCAGGAGCTGATATCCAACAACGCCGCTGGAGGTGGATTGGCCACACTCCGCGTAAGCCAGTCACCAACAACACGAGACCAGCCCTCAGGTGGAACCACCAGGGGAAAAAGGAAGAGAGGCCGGCCGAGGAAACACATGGCGACCTGACCTGGACGCAGATGCCAAGGAAGATGGGCCACACATGGGGACAGCTCGGAAGACTGGCCCAGGACACAGACATCAGAGGACGTTGTCGTATGCCTATGTCCCAGTGAGGGCGAGGGGCATAAGTAATATGTTGAATTTATATTGTGGTTTTCCATACAGTGTGTGTGTTGCTTATGTTAGTACATGTGTATGAATGGAAATATGTGTATTTATTTTGCATGTATGTTGAATTATGTTGTCCTTCTACACTCTGTGTGTGTGTGTGTGTGTGTGTGTGTGTGTGTGTGTGTGTGTGTGTGGCTATGTTAGTATATGTGTATAAATGGAAATGTGTGTATTTATATTGTATGTATACTCTGTGTGTGTGTGTGTGTGTCCTTTTCAGGGGCAGCTCGTCTGTCACTATGCAACAGCGGCCACCCCCCGGACAACGGCTTTGGCGAGCCGGCTGAACCAGGTGAAGGTAACTGACGGGTCTGAAACCCTCAGTGAGCTAGGCTTCGGGCCGTGTCAGCCCTAATGCATGCGAAGACTGACTCCCGGCGGAATAAGCGGAAGAGATCATCTGAGATCCAACGGTTATAAAGTGGCGA
>JADBJO010024827.1:0-24632 GCA_016801955.1 Conus betulinus
GGCACCTGTAGTGTTTGTGTGTGTATGGTATACTGCGACTACATATTGTGTAATCTCTGACCCTCTACCTATCTGATATGTCGAGCTACCCCCCTAGAGACCAGGGAAACCCTTGCCAACTACCAAATACCTTATCTACCTCTCGTGTGTATATCGATCACCTACCTACCATAAAACTAACCTCCTAAGCGGTCTACATTCTGACGTTGTATCATCTATCTCAGCCGCCCTACCTGTCACTAAAAAAATCATCAAACTATCAACAATCATCGTCCCTAACTCTTATACACGATCCATCCTCCTCCCTACCATTCTTCTCCATAACATCCCCCCATCGCATACACACACCATCCATCGATACCATCCATCTATCTGTCTACTATCTATTCTAGCTAGCTATCTGTCTGTCAGCACGTGTCATGGAAAATCGACCAATAAACGCAGTTTGCACTTGCTAGTGTTTGTTAGTGCCACTAATAACAAAAACAGAATACAAGTGGAGCGACGTTCCCTGACCCACAACCATGGGCGAGACACTTAATACGTAGGCTGGGCCTTTCATCCATTTGAATTTCCCGCAGGAGGACGAGGCCAAGGATCTGCCTGCTGAGTGAGTGCCTAGGGTTCGTGCCTTGTCTGGCTGCTGTCATGATGAGATTCTGAAGCAAGTGCCAGAGCAAGTGCCCCATGTTTGGGAACGTGATTTCTTTCCTCTTGTTGTGTGTGTGAGCATGTGTGTGTGGTGTGTATGTGTGTTGTGTTGATGTGTGTTTGTGTGTGTGTGTGATGTGTGTGTGTGGTGTGAGTGTTTGTGTTGTGGTGCTGTGCGCAGCGTGCTTGCATGTGTGCAGGGCCGGGCATTGTTGTAGTATGTTGGGTGTGTGTTGTGTGTGTGAAGCCCTTTTCACCAGGACATATTCTTTCACAAAAATCTAACAGTGTGTGATTTTCTTTTATGTTCTGGTTGGTTATGTTTGCTGAAACTGATAACAAGTCATCTGCCTGACTAGTATCACCCCATGAAGGCTTATCCTTTTGACAAACCATTCCTCTCAATTTATTCATCTCATACTCACTACACATGATCTTTTCAGTCTATCGGGGTTTTCCAGTCCTGTCTGTCTGTCCTGTCCTCACCACTTTGTTCCTCCACTCGGAGAAAATGAAATTTATCTTCACCCTCGTCTGCTGTTTTTGTAGTTGTTGTTGTTGTTTGGCTGCTGTAGTTTGTTGTTTAATTCTTAAAATATAGACCAAACACACACAAGTGGTAAAATGCTTTCTATGTCATAGCCGCATTGATCCCATAAGCAATTTGTCCTGGGGATGACAGGACGTTAAACTGAAGGACAGCTTCATTCCCTATTCTTTCATCTCACTAAGTTTTGTGAATGACGATAATTCCGAGGATCTGTTCTTGACACTGCTGGTATCGGGTCTGCACACTGATCCGTGTCTGTTGATGACTGAAATGTAAAGGCTTGTGACAAGATCTGCAACCCTGTTTGGTAACACGAGACATCAGAATCAACATTCCTCCTTAATTCTTTCTCTATCCCCTCCCCACCCCACCCCTCCACACAAACCCCATCAAACCACAGGGTGCTCAGGAATGGTGGTTATTGCATATGGTAAACAGTAGCACCAGAAAACCAGATCATTTTAGCCAGAACAGGGGGTGGTGATGTGATCGGGTGCAAATGTGTGGGCAAGGCACAGAATGGGTGGGTGACACGATCATGCATTATTAACGGAGATTCATGACGATAAGATACCGGCCCAGCCGCGGGCGCGAGTTGGCTGCAGAGGGGCAGCGGAAACCAAAACACTGAATCATTAAGGGCAAATCCCAGGAGAGTCGGTTTCCACTCTGTATGACGTTTACGGAGACACACTATTGGCGAGTCACGACCAGATGCGGGTCGTGCTGTACCCTGTGGTGTGGGTGTGCACCGCGCAAAAAACGCAGGTGCGGAGGCTGTAGGATGTGTGGGGTGTGTGAGCTTCTCTATAGGTCGTGGTCGTTGTGAGTGATGTCGTGTCGACAATGTTGGGTGCTGGCGTGTGATGTAATGTGTGTGTGAGGATGATGATATGAAATAAGACACCACATGAACCTGATCCCACAAAACAACATCCCAAATGGGATAAAATACTCAAACAGCTCTGAAGATGTTCAGCGCTTGTCTGTCGTTTTCTTGACTGTTGTTGAGTTGATTGAACTTAGATTCAGAAAGTAAGTTGGAGAAAATGCATTACATTGAATCTGTCCCCCATAGTTTCATCTCTGCTCTCACAAAAAAATGCTACATCACTCACAATTCTCGCTTACAACCACACACACATCACACACACAACACACACCGCATGCACACACGCACGCAACGCACACGACACGCGCAACAAAATCAAGTGACACAAAAAAAAAAGCCATGCACGAACGCACGCGCACACGACACAACACAGCACACACAACAACACACGACACAACACGCCCACACGCGCACAAGACCACAAACATACTGAAAGATTGAAACTGGCTAAAAATTTTTAGATTAACTCATAGATGTCGCTGGACATTTTAAAAGTAAACACTGAAAAAGACATGTCCACTATCTTTTCAAATAACAATGTAAATAAGGAATAATCGTTCACACATACACACCATCCACTATCACACACACACACACACAGACGCACCACACACAATCATACAAGACACACTTATACACTGATAGGAACAAAAATCCTACTCAACAGATCTTGGCTTAGCGCTCGGTACATCCTGCTGTACGACTATAGTCCACCTTCATTGCATTAGGCCCATCAGACCCCTCTGGCTTAATACGCTTACAATGACCAAGATCACTCTAACCAGCGTGCCCACGTGTCTCTGGGATAGGACTACTGCTCTTTACAGACGCGATGGGAGTTGTCTTGTCCCGGTGGCCGCGGCGGTTTGGGGTCTCTTGGGGGGTACCCCCCCCCTTATATGGGCTTCATATTTAGACACGCACTGTTCCTTGTTCAGCGCTGACAACTCAGGACCAGAATGGCCATAACCCCCCCAGCTAAGGAGCGTCTTCTCAATCACAGCGTGTGTGTGGTGTGGTGTGGTGTGTGTGTGTGTCGTGGTTGTGTGTGTGTGGGCGCGTGCGCGCGTGAGATCGATGTGTGTGGTTAGCTGTTTTGGACCATGGGTTTCAGTGTGTTTGCGCATGGACGCATGAGGTGATTGTGATTGCAGGTGTGTGACGGATGTGTGGATGGTGGCAGGTGTGTGTGTGGTGTGTGTTGTGTCGTGCCTTGTTGTACGTGTTGTGGTGTGTGGTGCGCGTGCATGCATGTGTACGTGCATGCGTGCCTGTGTGTGTCATGTGTGTGTGTGTGTCTGTGAAAGGTGTGTGTGTCATATCAGACTTCATCAGACGTCATTGACTCTCTCTCTCACCTCTGGTTCTGGGGACTTGCCAGACTGACCCAGCTGAGATGTGTATGATCATTAGGATGTCTATTGAGAGGCCCTATAAAAGCTGGCCATAACAGATCAAATAGCTGGCTTTGTATACAAATCAAATACTGGTAACAGATCGGATAGAAAGTGTACAGACAGCTGGTAATGCAGAATCAGTCACAGGCATACGGATCGAATATCTGGTGGTTACAGATAAATAACTGTTGTACTAAGATCAATAGCTGCAATGTAAAAGCAATACGCCCCCATACGAAAATACTCAGGCGGAGATTTGGGGCGCTGCCAGAAAAAAGGACACAATAAAAACAAAAAAAGAAGGTCTCACCTCTGCAAGTTTGTTTTTTTTTTTTGCTTTCTTGTCTGGTGATGATTCTCTTTCATTTTTGTTTTTTCTGCGTCGTCATGTGAGGATTTCGTCTTATGTTTTCAAAGAACTACAGGACAACGGTAGACTTGTTTGATGAAAATGAAACTTTTTGTGCAATAACTTTGTTGAAAAGAAGCTTTTTGTGAGCCAAATGTTAAGAGCAGTAATGAAAGGCAGCCCAAGTAGCTTAGAGAGCCCGCAAATTGCCCGCAACACAACATGTGACATAAGACCACTTTTGATTTTGATATGTGAGTATTGGTTGGTTGTTTTTTTTCACATCTCCATACATCATAGGCCGTAAATGCAGTGCGGGATGTTGCCATACCATTTTGATGGGGTTAGGTAGAGCGACAAAATGGGCGTAGGGTTTTAGGGTGACAGAGCAAGTCGTCTAGGGATGGCATTTACATGACCGAACAGCCGTTGCTTGCCAGGTTTGTTCTTGGAGAAAGTTTGTTCCTGTTGGATCTAGTGTGTTTTGTCGTTTTTGGCAGAATGTTGGGTGGTTGTCAATGATCTTCCAGTAACTGTCCGCCTTGTGGTCAGAAATATACCACATTCATGCAGGAACAGTCTTTCTCCACAGTTTTAACATGCAGTTATTAACCAAAACTACACCTATTTGAACTCTTCTAAATTCATGCACCACACATAACATGCAGCACATACATGCCGGTATGGCATATCAGCCAAACCGGCCCGATCCTGGCACACACACACCCACACACAGCCACCCCAACACACCAACACACACAAACACCACACACCACACACACATGTGAAATATAACACATTCACATTGCACATACACACATATACACGCAAACACAACATGTTTCACATGCATATCTTAGCACACACAAATCAATACCTGTCGCATCAAGACAGACAGACATACGAGAGAACTGACAGACACAAGATATACTGTGAAACACACACACACACAAAATAGCAACGCAACATGGCACGAAGCAGCACGCAAAAGCGCAGCTTCAAAAAAAAGCTCACTTCACTTTGCACAAGCACCACACAACGAATGCACCGCACACACTCCACACCACAAAGACCACACACCCACACACACCAACACACCACACACCCACAGAGCACAAACACACACATCACAACACACACTGTTGTTTTTGGTGTGTATGTGTGTGTGTGTGTGTGTGTGTCTGCGTGTAGCGTTCGTGCATTCTATGCGTTTGTGTTTTCATTCCCCCCCCCCCCCGTTCGTGGTTTGTGGAGAGATCCATGATGTATTCTTTTTTTCCTGTTCTCAACCTCATGATGTTGTTAACTATTAACATCACAAAATCCACCACCATTTTTCCCATGATACTGATCCTTTGTAACCCTATTGATGTCGGGAAATTAAGGATTGAATTCATATCATTTAGGCCCCCCAATCCCCAGGTTAAGATAGTCATGAATAGGATGAAAATGTTTAAAAAAAATAAATATTATACACACACACCAAAATGACGAAGCATAACTTTTGATATAATCATGCATTTATTTGCTGGCATCACAAGAACATATCTTGCTCTCTGCAGCTATATTCTGCCAGGAAATGTGCACATGAAGTGGTTTCTTTTTAAAGACATAATAGCTTATCTGAACAAAAGGTCTTTTCGATTGGCTGGTGATTTTTCTTTGTACCTCCTCCCAACATCTTTGGGAATAGAGATTTGCTGGTAATGGATTCATCAAAGCATACCTATTACAAGATCTGTACTGTGCATGACATGGCGAGTTCAGATCAGTGTTATGATTATCACTACGCAGCATATCCATTCATATGATATAAGTCCTTGGCCATAACATGATTGTAAATTTCAGTTTTGCCATATACAATCAATGAAACCTTGAGGAAAAGAAGTTAAAAAAAAAGAAAAAAAAAAGAAAAAGAAAGAAACCTTCCTTGGATGTCATTTTTTTTTCGTTGCCAACATCTTGACAGAAACAAACAGCATCAAAATATCCTTTCTCATACAGTCACACATCTTACACCCATTTTTCTCCTTTCTTTCAGAATTAAATCACAGATCTACTCGTATGCTTATAATATGGTAATGTGAAGTTCCTTTTAATAAGTAATGAACAAGATTTAAGCGATACACTGACTGTTCGTGCAATGTTTGTGGGAAATGACCTTAGTTTGTTTGTTGTGGTTGTTTTTCCTCCATTGATTAAAATTGTTTGAGTTTTCTGCCATGTCTAAAAACATCCTAAATACCTGTAATCAATCAATCAATCATCAGATGGGTTGGGGGAATGGGTTGGTTTGGTTGGGTTAGTTTCTTTGAACTAGTTTATATTGTGAATTGATCCATAATTGTTTGTTTTTTTTTTTTATGTTATTTCTTTTTGTGTTGTATTATGATTAGGAGAGTTTATTATATGTATGATGAGGATGATGAGCAGGTTGATGATGGTTATTGATGATGACTGATGAGTTGATTTTGCTGAAGATGATTTATGGTTTGTGATGATGATGAAGATAATGAGGATGATGATGATTCTGATAAAAAGATAAACAAAATAAGTCCAGTTACAAGTTCCCCACTAATCATAGTATGGGCGAGGACCTGGTCTGCAGCCTGGAACCCGCTGGGAGTAAGTGGCAGGCCGACGTCTGTGAATCAGTTGAGAGAAGCACTGTAGCTACATGCCTACTGCAGATATGGCCAATAAAGTTGTAATAAACAGGGAGAGGAGGGGGCGTCAGGCTCGATGCGACGTGGTGCCTGAAGAGAAGTGGAAGTCTTAAACTAACCTTTTGCTCCCCAGATGTCTGTGTAGAGTCGGTCAGGGCAACTGGGGAGAGTTTCCTGCTTTGTTACAGTGATTGTGATACAGATTTCGGTTCCTTCCTGCTTTATTACCATGGTGATGGTGATACAGATTTCGTTCCTGGCTTGTTACAAGTGTGGTGATACATAATTTCGTGTCCCTGCTCTGTTACAGTGATGGTGATACAGATTTCGTTCCTAGCTGTTACGTGATGGTGATGGACAGATTTGAATTGATGTAATTGTCTGCCTATGGAGCATTACTGATGTTTTGTGAAGACAAAATGGTACCAGCACCACCAACCCCCCTCCCCCCATCTCCCCCCCTTCCACCCCTTCCCCAGAAAAAATTCTTTCTGGTTAATTATGATATTGTAAAATGCTATGCAAACTGTCCAGTTGTTGTTTACCATCAGCATGTGAATGCCAGGTTTTACAGAACTTCATGCGATTTTCTACACATTGACACATGATCAATGTATTCCTGCTGATAAGCGCACGATAATGCTTGTTTACAGCACAGCGTCAGATTCAGTCCATCACACCCCATGCTCACACTTCACTCAACAACACTATACACACACATAAACACATGGCAAATAGAGTTCAAATTTAAGCTTTCAACAAAATCAGACTGGCATCATGATCAGCCCACTCTGTATTAGTCGAGGACAATCTTCGAGGCATGTTTCAGTTGGTGGTTCTCTAATATTTAAACAGTGTTTTCAGAATGAAGTAGATGGACCTACATAATATGGATCGGTCATTTGGTTAGTGATTACAAAGAGGATAGAACATTTCACTGATTGGTACATAATTTATCAAAGACATAAATGATCCGAAGACATTACACTGATCGAGTACTATTTATTCACAGACACAGATGATGCCCATGTTTTTATTGTAACTGGGTTATTGTTCCCTTAAAGACAAAGATGATAGACATGCTTACTTATTCAGTTACATATTTAAAGCAAATGTAACAGGACAAATGTTATTGACAGGGTTTTTAAAACAATCTTAAATAAATGTTCGTGAACAACCATCAACGTAAAAAAAAAAAGGCGACAAACGAATCACAGACAAACACAACGCGTTTCGACCTCGTAGGTCTTCTTCAGGCAAGGCACAAAACAATTAGGACAACGAAAATGAACAGGCAATCACTTATCTTTCATTCGCTTCAGCGCGCAGATGGGCATTTAATTGATAGGGTTTTTGTTTCTCAAAGACAAAGCTTGTAGGACCGTTACCTGTTTGGACGATTTGGGAACTGGAGGTTAGTTACTATTTATGAATGACAGCATTGACAGATATGTTCAAAAACTGATCGAGAGCATATTAGAAATCATGTGTCTCTTTACATTCTGTTTCAGTGTGCGGCAGTGATCTGCCTGGGTGAAGGAGCTGGCGCCATGTGTGTGGCACGTTTCGCTGTAAGTTTATTGCTGGTTGAAGGCCATTGTTTCCAACAGTTCTTTTTTTGTTTGCTTTTCAGCTGATGTTATGTCACTGCAAAATGTCTTTTTTGTTTGTTTTAGATAACTGTGATCAAATATATATATATTATATAGTTATATAATCTCTTTTTTTTTTCAGATGGAGGATGAGTGTGTTATCTGTTTCAGTATCCTAAAGGGTATTGGATTTTGTGTGTTTTGTTGTGTTGTTTTTTGTAAAATTCTAATCCTGCGTATTTCAAACCATGGTCTACATATATCAACAAAAACGGTCTTCCATTATGTCTTGACAAGCAGATGGAAGCCTCACATTCTTGAACACAGAATTTGGGAGAAAGTTTTTGTCTTGTGTTTTTAAAACAACAACAAACAACAACAACACTGATGAACACAACGAAAAACATTTTAACTTCAGATACAAGTTCTGGATAGCCTGGAATTGATGAAAATTTGGTGTTTCTCTTTCTCATCTGCTGAATGGATTTCAAACACTGGTATTGATTATCGGCCTGGTTGGACTTCATTGATTTGTTTTTGTTGCTTCAGATGGGCTCAGCCGCGCGGTTGTTCTGGGGATTTTGTCTGATCCATTGTGTGGGTAAAACGACTGCAGGTTTATGGAGTCGATGAAAGACAAGGTCAGCTGTGGCATCCTGAGTGTGTGTTGTGTGTGTGTGTGTGTGTGTGTGGTGTGCATGTGTATGTTTTGCGTGTGACGCGGTTTGTGTTTGTGTGTGTTTTGCATTAATGTGTTTGTGTGCGCGTACTGTGTTTGCATGTATATGTGCTTTGGTGTGCGTATGTATTATGTGTTGTGTGTGTGTGTGTGTGTGCGTATATGTTGTGAGTATGTGCATGTGAGTATGTCTGTGTCTGTGTGTGTCTGTGTCTCTGTGTGTGTGTGTGTGTGTGTGTGTGTGTGTGTTGTGAGCCTACACACGCTTGCATGCATATATCTGTTTTTTGTCTACGAGGCTCTATGCTTCCATGTAAAGTCAGTGTTTACATATATGACATATGTTGCATATGCATATGCATATGTTACACTTGGGCCAAATGGGAATGATTACTGTAAGCTCAGCACCCTAAACAGCAAAATACACAATTTCCGCAATTCTTAGAAACAAGCCTGTACCTGTGTCGAACTGCATGCTATCAACAAAAACATTGATGCTAAAAACTATTGTGTCCTTGTGTGCAGTCCAAAAAAAATTACTGCTAATTTTGTATCTTTGTGTGCAGTCAACAAAAGATTGTGTATGCTAAACTTGTACTCTGTTCTCTGTGCTTGTCCACTAAAACATCAGGAAGGCTAGCCTTGTGTTCTTCTGTGTATACTGACTGAATGTACATAAAACAAATAAAATCGGGAAATAGGCGAAACTGAAGCATGGTGCGTGTGGGGGCTGATCAGACATACAAAAGGTCAGACACAGCGAGAGACGGTCGGGCAGGGGCGAAAAACAGAGCTAAATAGGCTTGCAGTTTTGTTTGTGCAGCTCAACTACTAGACACTAGGTACACAACTCATGTAGGCTGACTTGTATTTCACTGTGCAAGCTAGATCGAATTGAACTGGACCAATCGCGACAATGAACCCATCCGGACAGAGACGTCCTATGTGCCTGCATCGCTTTGGGCTCTGTGATTAACTGGTTTTAAAGACAATGTGTATGTGACGTTGGGGATGTGAACAGGTGTTGTAGGTAGAATAAAACAATAATTGGTGAGTGGCAACTGGGTGGTTGTGGGACATGTAAGTTTGTGTATCAGGTTTGTTGCTGGAATGTGACTTGGGAGTGTTAAATGACGTTGCGCTGTTTAATGTCGTAAGGGAAAGAAAAGGAAAGGGGGGGCTGGAAGGTCCCACCGGGTGAAATTTTTGTGTCCGGTGTGTTTTTGTAGGCTCGTCACTTCTGGTTTTTTTCTTGTTGGGCTGGGATCATCGGGATGAGTAGCACAGGATCAGATGGGGGGAAAGGGTGGTGTAACGCGTGCACGTGCTGCCTGCTGTTTTTATAATCTAGTTGCATTTGCATATGTTGTATTTGTGCACACATTACACTGTTTGAGTGGTATACAAATATATGATATGTGTGGTGTGTGTATGTGTGTGTAGTGTGTGTAGGTGTGTGTTGTGTTGTGTGTGTGTGGTGTGTGTGTAGTCGTTGTAAACTGGGTGAGTTCTATGCTGAAATAGCATACAATATGTTTGGTGATAATGTTTTACTGATACCTTGAAGCGAGCAATGTTAAACGCTGCAGCAATGACAGCCTGGTCATTCCTGCTATGTGGTTATAGGTTTCCTACTGACTATTACGTTCCTTCCTGGCTGTTGTGAACCAGCGTCTGCTCTTGATGCGGGCTTTGCAAGTGTACCTGGGGGCTTTAATGACGCGATCATTTTGACTTTCATACCGTTATGCATATCAAGCCCGCAAAGATGTTGAACTTTTTCGTTGCCAGCGATAGAGCTCTTGTGTTTCCCCTTGCCTTCGGTATAGGTGCAAATTTCCTTTTCTATGTTGGTCCTGATTTATTTTGCTTTGTGTTCTCTTGTTCTTCAGTGTTTCGTATCTGTTATTTCCTGGGTCTGGGTCATTTCTTTTGAACACCGTTATTTTCTTATTCCGCTCTCAAATTCAGGTAAAATAAGTATTTGCGTGTGTCAGTCTTTGGAGCTATTTGGTGACCAGAGAAGCATGTTTTTTTCTGTGAAAGTCTGAGGGTCCGTATTTCTCACCAGATGGGATATGAACCTTCGGGGGGCCTGGACCATAAGTCATTCGCCAGTAGTGAGATCTAAACTACTCTCTTAATCGCAAGTGTTTCAGGTCGCCTTAACACTATGCGTATAACGGGGTTAGAGCCACATCCATGTTCATGTATTTCCTTGGGTACCTGTTGTTCGCTGATATGTTTATTTTCCTTTGTCCTTTTTCTATTGTCTTCTTTCTTTTATTCTTTTACTGGTTTCTTTGAAAGAGCTGGCCTGTATCCAGATTTTGCAGAGATTCCTGTTCCAGTGAATTTGCGTGCCGATAAGATTGACTGCCTTGTTGTCCATGTCTTATAATCTATTGCAAAGCAATAATTACTTTGCTGGCAGCGCCAACTGTAAATGAAACAATACAATTACATACAAATGCAATGGCATTTTTTGAACCTTGTGTTTCTCGTTATTCTTGACAGGCGATGCAAACACAACATTCACAGATTGTATGAAAAGGAAGAACTGCTACAGGGTACACTCTTATTTTCCATCAAATTGAAGAGAGATAAGTAAGTGTTGCGATATCTTCACGACCTCGTTACATAGTAGCTTTGTTTGTGAGATGACTGAAATTGAGGTGAATCACGCTTTGTGGAATGTATTTTCATGGATTATGGTGCAAAGAGCATCTCACCTTACCACCCCATATTCTTTGTTTATTTTTTTAGTTGCAATTCAGCTTATGCAAAATGGTCCTTTCCTCTATGCATGTTAACACAGATGTGTATTAAGGGGACCATTGAAAGAAGCATCCCAGCCATTAAAGGAAATCGAATGTCACTGCAAGAGACTGAGCATTCAGACCATCTCGAAGAATCATGATCACAAATCAGCAAGGGAGGTGGCTTCAAACCCATCAAGCAATAGACTGGAACCCTATAAGCAGTGTTGACATCAGTTAAGGGAAAACTAAAACTTACGGTGGTTAGTGGCTCACTCAATTGAGATCTAATGGCCTCACGATAAAACAGTTCGCCTCCAGATGGAAGGTTAGTAATTGAAGACAGAAAATCAAGATGGAGTGACAACATCACGAATGACACGGGGAAAGTTTTTTGCAATAACCCAGGCCTTGGCACACAGCCCTCCAGAGCTGGAAGGAGTCCTGACGAACACTTTCTCAATGGTTGGCTCCCATGAGAGTGGAAGATAGAAGATGATAACGATGTTACTGAAGTGTTTTTTGCTTCATCGAGTTCTCAATTCAACTAAACTTGAATTAAAAGCTAAGACTCTGGAGATGCGACCTTGAGGAGATGGTGGACAAGTATGTTTTGGATTCGGGCAGAAGGAAAGAAAACATGTTCTTATTCTTTTTTAGTTGATGTTGCGTCTGTGTCCTTTTTCTTTTTTCAGAGTGGAGAAGGGTTATGCGCAGTTTTTTATATTTTTTGTAACATGTGTCAAATATCTTGCAATATATGGATCATCCCCACCCCACCCATCTCCCCTCCTCAAAACAAAAAAAAAAAAAGAAAAAAAAAAAAAGAAAGAAGGAAAAAAAAAGTAAGAATTTAGCTTTCAGTGGAAACATAATAAGGACATTCAGCGTTTGATTAAAATCGGAGATGTTCCTCGATTAGTAATTACCTTGAAGATTGCATTTCCTTTGTCGGTGAATTTGACTTGATAAACCCTGCTGTGATGTTTTAACGCTAGTCCTGATGATAATATAACTATTGTCATGTCTTAAGATGAATAAAGGCTAATGGCGCCTGTTCACTGAACACAAATGCAGAGAAAAGGTTGACAGAATCAGTAAAATAAACATCCTCAATTAGTAAACATTTATGCAATACTTTCCTTAGTGAGATTCGTTTTGCTGTTTGCTTTTTATGTTTGGCTTTATTTTTTTCACAGGGTGTTTCATTTCTAATTTTGAGTATGATACCCCCGTTTTGCTTGTTGTTCGTTGATGTTGTTGGCTCTGGCTTTGGATTCTGTGTCTGTGTAAGTGTTTGGTGTGTGTGTGTGTGTGTGTTGTGTGTGTGTGGTGTGTGTGGTGTGTGTGCGTGTGTGTGTTCATGGGGGGAGGTGGGACGCAGGGGGGAGGGGTTGCACATATACATATATACATTATATATGCTTTTTGGTTTGTAAGGATATGAATGCTTAAAAAAAGCATGTCACGGTGATGTGTACTATACAATATTTTCAATACCTTGGCAGCCAGGGTAAACGAGAGTGTGTGTCTACACTAAGCTATTTTGATTTCAGTCATGATTAATAGTTTTTGGTCAACTGGTCATACTGAGATTCCACCAGATAGCCCTGGCAGTGAGGGACAAGTCCGCTCATTCTGCTGGGGCAGCTGTAGGTGGGGTAGGACACTGTGGCGAGTGACTGGCGACAACTGTTTTTTTGATTTTTCATTTTTAAAGGGTGCAGTATTTTTTTTGGTTATTTTGTGGGGTTCCGCCATCATGTCCCTTCATTCCATCCACGTCGCATTGCCACCCGATCATGTTGAGTGCGTGCCCTTGACCTCACCAAATTTCACAAGTAATCATGATTTTCACTTCAAATGCAAAGAAAATCATGATCGTTTGTACACCTGTGCCTTTCGTTTTTTTTGGTTTTTGTTTTGGTTTTTTCATTTTTTAAATGGTATGATACATGTGGTGGCTGTTTGGTATGGCCAAACTGTAGAGGAGTGGATGTACATGGATATTGGCAGTCATGTGTCTTGTGGTCTTTTAATCACCCTCAGTAGTGTGTGGTTGACCCAACGTGGGTCCATGCAGTATCCGCGGAATGGCGGTTTAGTACCATGTGTGCTCGTCTCGGTGAAAAGAGTGTATGACTCTGAATTCTATATGTTGAGGTGGCAGCTCACCCAGAAGCTCTCTAAGGTGGAAGTGATTTAAACGCTCAAGTCTCAAAGAAAAGCCAGTGGGCACTAGAATCTGACGGCCTTACATGACAGCTGCTGAAGGATGTTGGCGAGAGGTGTTTCCAGTTTGGAAAGTACAGCGATGACGTAAGATGTACGTTTTAAATGTTTCTATCTTGACAGATGGCCGACATGAGTATTTACTCAAGTTGCTCTTAAGACACAATCATGAAGACTTTTTATGTAAGCATCAGAATGTGCATTTACGTTTTTCTGGGGCGTGGATAAAGTGACAATCATTACTATGACTTCCACATTATACCTTCAGCAGAATGGAGGCAGATGTTTTCCTGTTGTTCTGATCTAGCGCCATCATATATAGACTTACCAGCGTACATCTCTACCATAGAGACTTGTAAAGGCCCGCACTGTTGCTTTTTGTTTGTTAACGAGCATAAATATTGTTTTACTTGAGCTGTTCATGCGACTCATGGGTGCAGTGTTGGTTGTGGGGATTATTCTTTTTATTTTCCCCCCTGATACCCTAACCATAGCCTCTGGTTTTCCGTCTGATATTTGATCATGGGCTGTTCTTTAGATCTCCATGATGTAACGTAGTAGTGCTTGTAAACTAACCAGAGTACAGCTTTTCATTTGTTTACCCATTGTGTCTTCTCTTCCCTTTCTGCTTGCTCTACCTTACTCTTGTATCGCAATTTTTTTTTCCCACGCAAACAGTGCTTCTCTCCTTCCTTCTTTCCCCCCCTTTTTTTTTTTTTTCATAACCCATGAAACCTTGATATGAGTGCAGCCACACTTGTTTTTATTGTTCACATTGAGTATACAAGTTTGCCAGATCAAAGAGTTGACTTACAGATTTGCTTTCATACCTGTCCCCATGAGTGGAAGTTTCTTTCTGTCAAAGTATGAGAGAGAAGCTTCCTGCATGGGGGGTAGGGGGTATGCTGAAACGCTTTTGGATCTCTCACCATACGCAAAAGACTGGGCCTGAGGCACCAGCAGAAAGCATGCCCAATATTTGTCTTTTCCTTTATTGAGTATCGTTGATATGGCATACAAGACAGTGATGATTTTTTTGTTTTACAACCTTAGAGATATTTCACTGTTTATCCAATGGTCTTTACGTCCACAGAGAGGAATTGTCATAAGGTATTCTGAACCCTGAAGTTTTGGGCTATTTCCTAGTGATCTCAGGTCCTTTTTTTTTCATTTATTCATTCATTTATTTTATTTATTTTATTCATTGTTTGTTGATTTGTTTATTCATTCATTCATTGATTTATTTAATGATTTATTTTATTTGCTTGTTTACTTATTTTTTTCAAACGATTTTTTTTAAATGTTCCACAAATAGTGGTATCACTTGAGTGCAAGTTCACATCTTTGGATGTTACAACAGCACCTAAAACTGTTGAATCTATAAATTTACTGCTGTCTTGGAGAGAATGTAGGTAAAGAAAAGGAGGGCTGGAAGTTTTTGAGGAGGGGAGGAAAGGGAGAATGGGGAGATGAACAGGAGGGAGAGAGAGAGAAACAGATAAGGTTTAAAAAGAAAAAGGCAGAAAGAAATGTTCAGTTTTAAATGTTACTTTTTTTTTTTGCTGCTGCTTTTATCATGAGCTAAAAAAGACCAGCATATTGGTAGTAGTATATTTGATAACACTCTAATGCGGAAAACTTATAGAATATGTGTTAATCCACAAAAAGGACACATTTTTCATTCTAAAATTGCAATTCTTAATTGACTTTCCATCTTATGAGAATTTGTTTGAAATCTGATCCGGGTGCTGAATACTGTTTGAAAAGAAGCTTTGGAAAGGAGACGTTTGGAAACGAATTTTCAGGGGTTTTTATGTTTTACTGACCCTTTGAATTTTCATATGGGTATATTTTGGTAACTGAAATGTTAGCCAGCAAATGCCACAATGTTTCCAGAACTACACCAAATCTGGTCACACTTTTAAGCATATTATCCCTCCCACCCACCTCACCCTTTTTGTTGTGTGTGGTGTGGTGTGTGTGTGTGTGTGTGTTTGTGTGTGTGTGTGGATAAATTGCAAAAAAATACCCCTCCCCCTCCAAAAAAAAAAAAAAAAAAAAATCACCTAATGAATAGAAGAATGTAAAAACGTCATGGAAAAAAAAAGTCCTTATAGTCAGTTTTCAAACTGTTTTGTACTATTCAGTTCATCCTACATTGCTGTTTTGTATCAGTTCTGAAAACATGAGTGCAAAATTTTATTGTGGATGTATATTATTTTTCAAGTTTGCCTTAAGGACAATAGATCTGATCTCTTTGTTTCTACCAGCATTGGTCCTACTGAAAAACTGTGACTGTTTTGGGTTAAAGAGGTGAGACAAACCCCACACTCAATAGCAACCAGTAAGAGAAACTTTGTGAATAGTATGGCGATGACATATGGGATGATGTATAATTATGAAAAGATGAGAAATGAAAAAAAGAAAGCTCGAGGAAAGAGTCTAGTTTTCTTTCCATGTGTAATCCAGTTCATCTTCAGTTTATAAACCAGATTAATTTTACAAATGTAATCTCTTAGTGTTCTATGCGATTTACAAATGTAATTTTTAAGTGTTAGATTCAGATTTACAAATGTTAGTTTTTAAGTGTTAGATGTCACCACTGTGCCATGAAGACAATGCGCCCTGATGAGGAGTCATTTTTCCCCACAATTTTCTGACTTTGGTTTCTACATCAAGATCATTGTTTCAGTTCCAGATTCTGTTTCACCAAGGAGGTGTCACTGAAGTGCTGACTTAGTCCACATACACTGCACCACATCTGCTGATCTATGGTTTTCACAAGATGCTGGGGTACCAGCTAAAGAAGGAAATAAGTAATAAATAAAGAAAGAAGAAAACAAGAAGCCTTGACAGGAGGTGCTGATGGGAGACTCTTCATTCGTGGGAAGGAATTCCAGACAACAGCATTGCTTTTGTTATTGTTTCACTCGTCCTGTTCATCTGCTCCAGAATTATTGAAGTGATGGAAAGGAAATGGCTGTGGACTTAGAGGAGAAGAGAAGAAATTAAGCAACAGGAGAATGAGGAGAAGAATGGAAACCTGTAGATCACTGGACTGTAAAGCATCCAGGTCCGACAGAAGCACCTTAGGTGTCCACAAATTTCTTGTTGGGTTTTCACTTTCTGGTCTGTTTAGAAGGAAAGAAAAATAACGGTAAATTGCTTCAACGACCTAAGTGAAAAAGTTGTCTTAATTTGAAATGTTTGTGGATGCCATGAAGTGCACAGTTTCATCACTGTTTACTTAGGTGTTTAGAACTAGCTGTATCCTTTTCTTTGATTCGCTTGTTACTATACAAAAGAGACATTTCTTTTTTGTTTCTTTCTTTTTTATGCATAGAGTTCATTTTACACATACTTCAGTTTCTTATCACAAAATAGTTTTTATTTTCTTTCTTAGTTTTAACTTAAAGATTGATTAGTGCTACACTTTTTTTTTTTTTTTATATTTTTTTCACTTGTACCTTTGTTGAAGATATACATTCACTTGGACTGATAGAGTTTTTGTTGAATTATGTGTGCATGAAGACCCATGTACATGAAAAGTCATGCACATGCAATCATGCATGCATCACACACACATACACACACTCAATCACACACACCGCTCGCACGCATGTGCATGCATGCATGTGAGCGCACACTCACTCACACACACACACACACACACACACACACACTCACACTCACAACACACACACACACACACCATCCTCACAATCACTATATTCTCTCCTCTCACTCGCTCTCGGCACACACACCAACCACACCACACCACACCACACCACACCACACCACACCACACCAACACACACACACATATCTGCATGCACACACATCCATGCACATTTTCATACACCATCGCTCAAGACTAAATCTAGAAATGTAATTTTTTTTTCTCTGTAAAATTAACTGACATTTCAGAATTCAGCTGTAACATAGCCTAGTGTGTAGATCAGTTTCCCATAGTGTACAAATGTATTCCTGCAAATTACAATATAATTCTGGGTTTTTGTCCCATGCTGTATATTTACGAAATAAGTATATAGTGGAGCGAATTATGCACTGAAGTGTGGTTAATGTGTGGGTATTGTTCAAACGGACTGTTACACCCGAAATCTTGATGTATGAAAATATTGGACACACTGTAAGATTCACATCAATAGTGTATATAACTTTTTTTTTTAATACCCACAGACTGAAAGAGCCTATATAAGCAGAGTTAGCAATCGACGTTATGCTTTTCATTAGTATGCTCTGTAAATAATGCCCGGGCATTGACGTTCTTTGTGGGACAATCAAGTGTTATCATGAATGATTGTTGGTTTTTAAATGCAAACACCTGTGCTTCTACGCGCAGACGGCTGCTTGTTTGCTTCCCTGCTTGCATAATTGCTAGTGTGACAAGAGACTGAATAGGTAGTAATTTTGTGGCTGGTCAATTATTTGGCAAGTGATTTATTCATTTCTTGAAAGAGGTAGAACAGTTTGGTTTTCTTATACACACAGCTTGGGAAGAGCTTGAAATAGATGGGGAGTTTTATCTATCCCTGTCATGAAGATGATTGGAACAGGTGGGAGCCGGGTTACTTGGGTTTTGAACACACTGTCCTTGGGATGGAAGTGAAGCAGGTTGGTTTTTTTTAATAACCTACATTATGTAAATTTCAGCAAAAAATGCCCTGTGAAAAAGGTCAATATATACAAGAGTAGAAAGTGTGTGTGTGTGTGTGTGTGTGTGTGTGTGTTGTGTGTGTGTGTGTTTTGTTTGTGTGTTGTGTGTAGGAGAGAGAGAGAGAGAGAGAGAAGAGTGATGGGGGAAAAAAGGAAAGAAAGAATGGACATTTTTTACATTTGAGTTTTTAGGGAGGAAACGGAAAAGGTGGGAATTTTGACAAACCAGTTTTGTGAAGCAGGTTCAAATGGTGGGTATGTTTACATGCCAATTTTGGCATTGAGATCAAACTGGGGAATGATGGGAAGTGGGATTTTTATGTACGACTGTTCAGGTGAAGATTGATCTTTTGTGTTTAGTTCCATTCACTTTTTGCATGGATTGTTTGATTTTGCTCTTTGCAGATAATTTCTTTAGCTCATGACTATCATGATTTCAGTGTGTGATGATTTGAGTTTATGATAATTTCAGTTGAAACAGATTGATACCTTGTTATCATATTAAGCTGTCCTTAGGAAAAAAGCTCATTTGTTTGTCTGTTCATGGACAGTTTTGTTTTAATCAGGTAAGTGTAGGATATTTTTGTTTGTGCTCTCAGTTGACTTGCTAGATTTGCACACTTATTTATTTTATGAGAAGACACAGTTTGACGGTTCTGCACACTTAGCTAATTTGCTAAACTGAGTTTTTATTTCATATGGTGGAATTAAACATTATGACAGTTTCTTTTGCTTTTTTTTTTTTGTAAAACACAGAGTTTCCCTCCTTGACTACTGTCCTGTCTGAACATAAAATCTTTTTATCTTTGTGTGCAATAACACAGGGAAATGTTCTGATGATGATTCCTTTGGCCTGTGTATGTATGTGTGTGTGTGTGTGTGTGTGTGTGTGTGTGTGGTGTGTGTGTGTGAGCGCGCATGCATGTGTGCAAAAATGGATGCTTCTACTCATTTCTCTTTGATGCTCCTCTATCTCTAGAGAGAGAGAAAGAGAGAGAGAGAGAGAGAGAGGGGGGGGGGAGACAAGAGAGAGAGAGAGAGAGAGAATTGTGTGTGTGTGTGTGTGTAGGTTAACAGGTTAGTCTCTATTAGATTGTTACAAAAGCAATTTAATAAACTTTTCTCTTTCTGTTGAAAGTTTGATTTTTTTTTTTCAGTTTAATGCATTTAATAATTAAAGTGACATTAGAAAATATACTGGGGCGTATGGGGTGTAGTTGCAAATTGTTTTGGTGATTATATTCTTGGATGGTGTTTTTTCATGTAGACTTTCATATATCACGATGATGTTAGATGAGCTTTAATATGCTGGGTGGATGGACAGTTAATACAATGCATGATAGACTGATGTTGCTGTGTTGTGTGTATGTCTAGGCAGGAGGTAGGGGTTAACTGGAAAAAGAGGTGTGTGTGTGTGTGTGTGTGTGGTGTGTGTGTGGAGGGGGGGGGGGTTACTATAACACAAGAAAGACTGATGTTGCAGCACTGGATGTGTGTAGGGGAACAATTACTACAACTCCATGTTGTTTGCTGAATGTGTGTAAAGGAATAGATACTACAACACATGAAAAGACTGATGTTGCTATGCTGGGTGTGCACAGACGAACAGTTACTACAACACATGATAGATTGATGCTGCTATGTTGCGTGCGAGTGTGTGTGTGTGCGTGTGTGTGTGTGTGCGTGTGTGTGTGTGTGTGGTGTGTGTGTGTGTGTGTGAACAGTTTGAGAAGGCACAGAACAAGGAGCAGCCTGCAGACGGTGATTGCCAACTTCCAGCGGTCCTTGAGAGTGCGAGTCAACCCCCACAACCTCGGCCTCTATGTACACTCCTACATGAAGTGAGGCCTGGATGTAGTATATTTTCGTCTAATATCACATAATTGTGTGTGTGTGTGTGTGTGTGTGAAAAGACAGTAAATGAAAGTACTACTACTACTTGGATAAAGTGTTTTTCAAATTCAACTTTCACCTCCACCTCCACTCATCCCTCCTCTCCATCCCCGTTTCCAGCTGTTATGCCCTCGCCCCCTTCCCTCCATGTTTTCCTGCCTCCCATCCCCTTCTTTCTACTCCCTTTCTCCCTGGACCCTGCCTCTGGCCCACTCTTGTTCTTGCCATCTGCCTTCTGTTTCTGTTTTTTTGCCTGTTTCTGTTTTGTTTTGATAGTATGTAATCCTCACATTGCGATTGCGATTGTGTGTGTGTGTGTGTGTGTGTGTGTGTGTGTGTGTGTGTGTGTGTCCATTGCTATTCATAAGCTGACTTGGGCTGGTGTTTTAAAGCTTGAATTTTAAAAGACATGTTTCTGTTTGACTCAAAGTCAGTAATGTTGCTTATAGCCCAGCCGACTGCAAAGGGCCATTCGACTTTAATGGTATTTCAAACCTTGAATTCCAAGTGACTCATTACCATTTTTGATTTGGGCTGGTGTTTTTGAAGCTTTAATTCCCAGTGACATGTGACCTTTTTGGTTCAGGCTGGGTATTTAAAGCTTGAATGTCTAGTAACGTTAGCTTTTCATGCTTTTGTTGGTACTTCAGTCTTTATGTTTGTTTCAGGCGTACAAACATTGCTGACAGCATTGGCAAAAATAAGGTGAGAGTGCACTTGAATAACTCAATGAGGTATTGTATGGGCAGCTATTATAACATGCAATACAGTTTGAATGTTTTGCTGCAGACTGTGATGCAACAATCTACAGATCTGGAAGTTTTGTTGCGGACAGTAACATAATGCAACTGTGAAGGTATGCAGCAGTTAAATGCCATGTAACAAACGAAGCAGCAGTTGTGATGTCTCACTTGCAGACTTGCACGGTAACACAGAATTCAGTTCAGAGGTAATGGTGAAGACTGCACTGAAACACAGTGCAACAACTTGCTGCAGATGATGAAGCTTCAAGGTCCTGATGCTGAATGTAATATTACACATAATACAACTGTGAAATCTTGCTACAGACTGTAAGGTAATCCACAGTAGAGCTGTGAGGTGTTGCTGAAGGCTGTAACACATGACACAGCTGTGAGGTGTTGCTGAAGGCTGTAATGTAAACACACATGATACAGCTGTGAGGTGTTGCCACAGGCTGTAATGTAACACAGAATACAGCTGTGAGGTGTTGCCGCAGGCTGTAATGTAACACATGATACAGCTGTGAGGTGTTGCCACAGGCTGTAATGTGACACAGAATACTGCTGTGAGGTGTTGCCGCAGGCTGTAATGTAATTCATGATACAGCTGTGATGTGTTGCCGCAGGCTGTAATGTAACACATGACACAGCTGTGAGGTAGTGCTGCAGGTTGTAATGTAACACATGATACAGCTGTGAGGTGTTGCTGAAGGCTGTAATGTACACATGATACAGCTGTGAGGTGTTGCTGAAGGCTGTAATGTAACACATGATACAGCTGTGAGGTGGTTGCTGCCAGGCTGTAATGTAACTCATGATACAGCTGTGAGGTAGTGCTGAAGGCTGTAATGTAACACATGATACAGCTGTGAGGTGTTGCCGCAGGCTGTAATGTAAGTCATGATACAGCTGTGAGGTGTTGCCGCAGACTGTAATGTAACACATGATACAGCTGTGAGGTGTTGCTGCAGGCTGTTGTAATGTAACACATGATACAGCTGTGAGGTGTTGCCGCAGGCTGTAATGTAACACAGAATACAGCAGTGAGGTGTTGCCACAGGCTGTAATGTAACACATGATACAGCTGTGTGAGGTGTTGCCAAAGGCTGTATTGTAACACAGAATACAGCTGTGAGGTGTTGCTGCGGCTGTATGTAACACAGAATACAGCAGTGAGGTGTTTGCTGCAGGCTGTAATGTAACACATGACATGGCTGTGAGGTGTTGCTGGCAGGCTGTAATGTAACACAGAATACAGCTGTGAGGTGTTGCTGAAGGCTGTAATGTAACACAGAATACAGCTGTGAGGTGTTGCTACAGGCTGTAATGTAACACATGATACAGCTGTGAAGTGTTGCTGAAGGCTGTAATGTAATACAGAACGACATGCTGTGAGGTTTGCAGCAGGCTGTAATGTAACACATGATGCAGCTGTGAGGGTTTGCAGCAGGCTGTAATGTAACACATGATACAGCTGTGAGGTGTTGCTGCAGGCTGTAATGTAATACATACAACAGATGTGAGGTGTTGCCGCAGGCTGTAATGTACACATGATACAGCTGTGAGGTGTTGCCGCAAGCTGTAATGTAACACATGATACAGCTGTGAGGTGTTGCCGCAGGCTGTAATGTAACACATGAATACAGCTGTGAGGTGTTGCTGAAGGCTGTAATGTAACACAGAATACAGCTGTGAGGTGTTGCTGAAGGCTGTAATGTAACACATGATACAGCTGTGAGGTGTTGCTGCAGTCTGTAATGAACACAGAATACAGCTGTGAGGTGTAGGAAGGTTGTAATGTAATACATGATACAGCTGTGAGGTGTTGCTGAAGCTGTAATGTAACACAGAATACAGCTGAGGAGTTGTTGCTGAAGACTGTAATGTAATCATGATACAGCTGTGAGGTTGTTGCCACAGGCTGTAATGTAACACAGAATACAGCTGTGAGGTGTTGCTGCAGGCTGTAACGTAACACAGAATCCAGTGTGTGGTGTTGCTGCAGGGTGTAATGTAACACATGATACAGCTGTGAGATGTGTTGCTAAAGGCTGTAATGTGACACATGATACAGCTGTGAGGTGTTGCCGCAGGCTGTAATGTAACACATGACATACATGGCTGTGAGGTGTTTCTCACAGGCTGTAATGTAACACATGACACAGCTGTGATGTGTTGCCGCAGGCTGTAATGTAACACAGAATACAGCTGTGAGGTGTTGCAGCAGGCTGTAATGTAACACATGATACAGCTGTGAGTTGTTGCCACAGGCTGTAATGTAACACATGATACAGCTGTGAAGTGTTGCTGCAGGCTGTAATGTAACAATGATACAGCTGTGAGGTGTTGCTGCAGGCTGTAATGTAACACATGATACAGCTGTGAGGATGTTGCTGCAGTTGCTACAGCTGTAATGTAATGTAACATGATTCAGCTGTGAGGTGTTGCCGCAGGCTGTAATTTAACACAGAATACAGCTGTGAGGTGTTGCTGCAGGCTGTAATGTAACACAGAATACAGCTGTGAGGTGTTGCTGAAGGCTGTAATGTAACACAGAAATACACGCTCTGAGGTGTTGCTGCTGGGTTGTAATGTAACACAGAATACGGCTGTGAGGTGTTGCTGAAGGCTGTAATGTAACACAGAATACAGCTATGAGGTGTTGCTGCAGGCTGTAATGTAACACATTGATACAGCAGTGAGGTGTTGCTGGAAGGCTGTAATGTAACACATGATACAGCTGTGAGGTGTTGCTGAAGGCTGTAACATAACACAGAATACAGCTGTGAGGTGTTGCTGAAGGCTGTAACATAACACAGAATACAGCAGTGAGGTGTTTCCGCAGGCTGGAAATGTAAGAATACAGCTGTGATGGTGTTGCTGAAGACTGTAATGTAACACAGAATACAGCTGTGAGGTGTTGCTGAAGACTGTAATGTAACACAGAATACAGCTGTGAGGTGTTGCTGAAGGCTGTAATGTAACACATGTTACAGCTGTGAGGTGTTGCCGCAGGCTGTAATGTAACACATGACACAGCTGTGAGGGTCTTGCTGCAGGTGTCCAATTCTGATGGTGACCGGGCAGCAAGTCCTCGTTCATTGACTCAGTGCACACTCTCTACAACCGTATGAGTGCCTGCGTGGAGCGGGACAAGACCAATGTGGAGTTGCTGGAGGTGGACGGTGTGGCCAATGTTTTGGAGGAGAGGGTAAAAGTGTCTTTGAGATGAAGAAGTCTGAGTGTTTTGTCCTCTGACCTCTCTCTCTCTCTCGCTCGCGCTCACTCTTGCTTTCTCTCTCTTTGTTTGTGTGTCACGGGTCTGTCTGTCTCTGTCTCACCATCACTCTCAAGTTCTCTTTTTCAGTCAGTGTACTCCTCTTAACTCTTTTGTCTTCCTGTAATAACTCTGTGTGTGTGTGTTGTGTGGTGTGTGGTGTGTGTGTGTGTATACAACTTTGAGTTTAATCTGACCAATAAATTGGTCAGTCAGTGTGGTGAGTTACTAGTACGTAGTACCCTAGTTTTTACATTCTGTTCATAACATTTTGTGAT
>JADBJO010024828.1:0-2500 GCA_016801955.1 Conus betulinus
AAAAAAATGCATAGAGGAGGAAGCAGGATGAGGGAACAGAAAGAGAAAGGACGAAGCCAATAAAGCTGAGGAGTCCAAGACAGAAAATCAGAAGAGGAGAAAACACGACACCGATCTAAGACGGAACGAAGAAAAGCTTTTCAGAGGAGCAATGTTGAACAAAGAATAGTCCCAGAATAAAAAGATAAGTACAAAAGACAGCATGGAAAGTGAAACCAGAGAAGAAGCGTATCGGACAAAGAAAACGCCGTTGACAAAACGACGAGCCGCAAGCTAAAGCCAAGTTATCTCTCGCACGGCATACGACAGGTCAGTAGCGACAATTTTCGTTAGTGAGGACGTTACGCAGTTTATGCCGAGGCTGGGGGACGCAACTTTGCCATTGTGAAGATGTCCCAGCTGAAATCGTCGGGCTCAAGGAGTTTGCCATGACACTCATCGACAAGCCCAAACTGCAAGGGCAAAGAGCACATGGTGGAGAACCGAAAATCGACATCAATGGACGGACTGCAGCCACCCCAACATTGTCAAACTCTATGAGGAGTATGAGCCACGGACAAGATTCTAACCTGGTCCTGGAGCTGGTCAAGGTCAGTGCTGGTGTGTCTGGCGGCTGCTAGTCACGTTGGGGTAGCTCTCTCTCTCTCTCTCTCTTCCTGCTTTATACCTATCTGTATGTGTGTATCACTTTTGTTATATTATACATTCTGTGTCATTTTATGCCATATAAAAAATTAATACATTTTGTGCTTTTTCTGCTTCGTATCACTTGTCATGTTGTTACCTTCCGTTTTCACCCACCCCCCCCCACCCCCCGCTCTCCTCTATCTCGAGTCTCTCTCTTCTCGCTGTTCCAAACATTGTGGCATACTGGTCATATCAATTTTAGTCGGCGTTGATACATGTTGAATATTTCCATTTCGCCATGCGACACAAACCCACTCCTCTATGCTCACCGTATGTTTCCTCTTCTTCTCTTTCTTTTCATTGATATTCCATTGGCATTGTATGATCTCTGTCTCTCACTCTGTCTCTCTGTCTGTCTCTGTCTCTAGTCTCTCTCTCTCTCTCCCCCTCAGTATGAAATATTATCTTGTCATCAAAATAGACAGCTGTTTAGTTTTTTCCCTCAAGATTCTCTTTTATTTGTAAAATCCAGAGAATGTTCACTTTCCATTTTCAGAATTTTACATTCATATCAGAAGGATGGATAAGCCATGTTTATAATATTTATAGTTATAATATTATAGTCACATAGAAACAGGGGTTGGAAACACAGGGTGTGTGTGTGTGTGTGGTGTGTGTTTGTGTGTGTGGTGTGTGGTGGTGTGTGTGTGTGTTAGCAGTTCTGGGTGAGTGTGGGTTGGGGGGAGGGAGGCAGAATGGGGGGGGTGGTGTGTTGATACTGGAGCTGAAAAGTGCCACAGCTGTATAAACCAGTTTGGCCTTTCAGGTAAATTTTGGAGCCTATGAATTCCAAGTCTGAGGACCATGACATATCTGTCTGTCTGTCTGTCCATCTCTCTCTCTCTCTCTCTCTCTCTCTGTTCAAGACTTTGTCAGACATGGAGTCCCCACAAGGCTCAGTACTAGGTCTGCCTCCTATTCTGCAACTTCATCAATCATTTACCATTGTCCATATCACTTTCATCAGATGAAAAAGTCATGACGGATTTATTGCTGATGACTCGTCACTCCGCACAAAAGGTATTAATGCACAGAAACGCCTCTCCAGGAGAGTCTTAATGACGTTTGAGACTGGTGTCATTCAAACTCCGTGGTCAGACACTCAGCCCCAAACCTGTGAAGTAGACCTATAGACATCCACCAAAAGCACCAGTTTTACCCCCCATTGCCTTTAAACTTCAGTCAAATAAGACTTCTATCGAACACGTAGATGAGCATCGTGTTTTTTTTTTTTTAGTAACGATAGGTAAAGAATTTGAAATGGCAATCTCATCTCAATGATATATGCAAGATAATCTCAAAAAACCTTTTCGTGTGTTATCTCAATTAAAGGGCTATGTCAACAGTATTGTGCTTAAACTTTTCTTCAAGGCATACATAATGTCACATATCAGTTACGCTTCGATATATGGACGGGAGCAGTGATGTCCACCAAAAAAAGGCTGAATTCTCTCCATTGGCATGCAGAAAAGCTACTCCATCCAGCTGTACCTCTGTCAACAGATGAAAAAGTGAAAGCACTGAACATACTCCCCCTCTGAGTAAGCAATAGGAATTCAACAAGGCATGATGTTTATGTTTACAGTCTTGACAGATACCATGCCATGCTATATCAATGCCCTGTTTACAAGATTGAAACAGCTGTTCTGGCTTGAAGAAATTCCTTCTCCCCTACCCACGGCATTGACCAATCAGTACAAAGCAAGCCTAGCTTACTTTTGTACCGTATGTCTGGAACTCTCTTCCACTGAGTCTACAAAATGCGAATATGTTAAAACTTTTGAAAAAACATTTACATAAACATTTATGTCTC
>JADBJO010024828.1:7500-24630 GCA_016801955.1 Conus betulinus
AAAGGATTGGTGTGGGAGGGTTGAGGTGATCAGTTTATTCAGCATGACCTCAAGCCTGAAAACTTGTTGGTAGGGACATTGGTGTGGTGTCTGTCAGATACACAGGATTGATTGGGGGGGGGGGGGTTCAGGCGATCAATAGTGCAGTACAGCATGGCACGGGGAAACCTTCCAATGCAAATATTGTTTGGGTGTTGCCTGATAAACTTGTCTTTTTGACATGCACTTTTGGGTTTTTTATCTGGGGTGCAACAAAACCTCAAACCTGAAAAAGCTGCTGACAGGAATATGCTTTTGTTACATACATCAGGTGTCCTTGGCATGTCAGGTTACATGCTGAGGTAAGCCCCTTGAGGACTAAGGGTCCATTTGGAGTCGGAGCATAGGGGAAAGAAGGATATCATCATCACACCATTTTCATTGTTACTGTGTTGTATGTGTCAGGTCCATTTTCATTGTTACCTGTGTGTTGTGTGTCTGGTCCATTTTCATTGTTACCTGTGTGGTGTGTGTCAGGTCCCATGTTCATTGTTACCTGTGTGGTGTGTGTCAGGTCCATTTTCATTGTTACCTGTGTGGTGTGTGTGTCAGGGTCCATTTTCATTGTCAACCTGTGTATTGTGACAGGTCCATTTCCATTGTTACCTGTTGTGGTGTGTGTCACATCCCATTTCCATTGTTACCTGTGTGGTGTGAGATCCATTTTCATATGTCACCTGTGTGGTGTGTGTCAGGTCCATTCTCATTGTAACCTGTGTGTGTCAGGTCCATTTTCATTGTTACCTGTGTAGTGTGAGTTCCATTTTCATTGTTACTATGTGGTGTGTCAGGTCCATTTTCATTGTTACCTGTATGGCATGTGTCAGGTCCATTTTTATATTGTTACCTGTGTGGTGTGTGTTAGGTCCATTTTCATTGTTACCTGTGTGGCATGTGCCGGGTCCATTCCTCATTGTTACCTGTGTGGCATGTGTCAGGTCCACTCTTATTGTTACCTGTTTGGCATGTGTCAGGTCCATTCTTATTGCTACCTGTGTGATGTGTAGTCAGGTCCATTTTCACTGTTACCTGTGTGGTGTGTGTGGAGACCATTTTCACTGTTACCTGTGTGTCAGGTCCATCGCAACAAGGACAACAGCATCACGCTGAAGCTGGCAGACTTTGGCCTGGCCATGGAGGTGAAGGAGGACATCTTCACTGTGTGTGGCACGCCCACCTACGTGGCCCCCGGAAATCCTCACAGAAACTGGTAACAAAACACCGTCGGTCGCTCAGTGGCTTCATGCCATGAGGTTATAGAACACTGTGTTGTATCAACATTTTACATCGTACATTTACATCAGGGGGGGGGGGGGGGGGTATGGGGGGGGGGGTGGGGTCTATGGTGGGGGGGGGTGGGGGTGGGGGTAGGAGGGGGGGGGGGGGGGGGGGGGGGGGGGGGGGGGGGGGGGTGGGGGGGGGGGGGGGGGGGGGTGGGGGGGTGGTGGGGGGGGGGGGGGGGGGGGGGGGGTGGGTGATGAGTTTGGGAAAGTCAGGAAGTGAAATTGTCACCATAAATGGTGAAACTGCTTATCAGCATTGAGGATGCTTGCAGTGAAGTTTGTGAGACATTGGGTTGTAAGCAGTTTCAGTGAAGTTGCAGTGAAATATCGTTTTGTAAACAGTTCGGTGAAGCTGCTATACTTTATGTACTGCCAGTTATATTCTTTTGTCAAATTGGCTTCAGTTAAAGTTTATATATGCATTCACACACACATATACACAACGCACAGGCAGGCACCACACACAAGCATACATGCGTGTGGGCACGCACACACACACACACACACGCACACACACACACACACACACACACACACATACACACACACCACACACACACACACACTGATAATAGGTATTTTAAATGTGTTGATATTCTATGTTTGTACTTGATTACCACTGATGGCAGATCTATTTAAGAAGCGTCCATGTTCTATTTTGTGGTGAGAGCAACTTGGGAGTGGCCCAAAATTTTAGGTAAATACCTGAAACACAAACTCACTGTCAGTACAGCCAAATGGTCAGATTAGCTCACCATACTCATCAAACAAATGCCTGTTCAGCTGTATGTACTGTACAACAATATATGTTTTGACTGACTGTCCATGTCTGTGATATCAAGATGTACGACTGGCTGTCCCTGAAGCACAGAGAGAGATGCCTGGTATACCAGTGTATCATTAAACAGTGCTGTACTGTGCGTTCAGTTACTGTAGTCCTCGGAGACGAGACCGTGTTACTGGGTGTTTCTGTTCCTCGGAAATGTTTCGATTTACACATACATGTGTTTGTGTTTCCAGGTTTACAGTCTGATGACCTATTTCATGATGATGCACTGTGTAAACATGTGTTTGTGTGCCAGGTTATAGTCTGATGACCTATTTCATGATGATGCAAGCTGTGTAAAACATGTGTTTTGTGTTCCAGGCTACGGTCTGGAGGTGGACATGTGGGCAGTAGGGGTGATAACCTACATCCTTCTGTGTGGGTTTCCTCCCTTTCCGTAGGTCCTGATCGCAACCAGACGAACTGTTTTTGAGTTCCTCAAGGAAGGAGAATATGAATTTCTCTACTCCTTACTGGGACAACGTGTTTTCAGACCGTAATTGACATTTTTCCTTGGAGTCTTTGTCCACTGTTGGAACAGCTCCAAGGAAAATGTCACTCAAACAGTTCCGTCTGGTTGCGATCAGGACTACGGAAGGGAGGAAACCCACACAGAAGGATGTAGGTTATCACCCCTACTGCCCACATGTCCACATCTCCAGACCGTAGCCTGGAACACAAACACATGTTTACACAGTGCATCATCATGAAATAGGTCATCAGACTATAACCTGGCACACAAACACATGTTTACACAGTGCATCATCATGAAATAGGTCATCAGACTGTAACCTGGAACACAAACACATGTATGTGTAATCGAAACATTTCCGAGGACAAGAACACCAGTTAACACTGTCTGTCTCAGACTACAGCACTGAACGCACAGTAGTATATACACTGGTACCAGGCATCTCCGTGCTTCAGGGACAGCCAGTCGTACATCTTGATATCACAGACATGACAGTCAGTCAAAACATATATGTTGTACAGTACATACAGCTGAACAGGCATTTGTTCGATGAGTATGGTGAGCTAATCTGACCATTTGGCTGTACTGACAGTGAGTTTGTGTTTCAGGTATTTACCTAAAATTTGGCCACTCCCCAAGTTGCTCTCACCACAAAATAGAACATGGACGCTTCTTAATAGATCTGCCATCAGTGGTAATCAAGTACAACATAGAATATCAACACATTTAAACATACCTATTATCAGTGTGTGTGTGTGTGTGTGTGTGTATGTGTGTGTGTGTGTGTGTGTGTGTGTGTGCGTGTGTGGTGTGTGTGCGTGCCCACACGCATGTATGCTTGTGTGTGTGCCTGCGTGTGTGTATATGTGTGTGAATGCATATATAAACTTTAACTGAAGCCAATTTGACAAAAGAATACTGCAGTACATAAAGTATAGCCAGCTTCACCGAACTGTTTACAACCGATATTTCACTGCAACTTCACTGAACTGCTTACAAACCAATGTCTCACAAACTTCACTGCAAGCATCCTCAATGCTGATAAGCAGTTTCACACATTTATGGTGACAATTTCACTTCCTGCCCTCACTTTCCCAACTCCCCCCCCCCCCCCCCCCCCCCTTCCTCCTACCACCATAGAATATACTGATGTAAATGTTGAAGTATGATACAACACAGTGTTCTATAACCTCATGGCATGAAGCCACTGAGCGACCGACGGTGTTTTTGTTACCAGTTTCTGTGAGGATTTCCGGGGCCACGTAGGTGGGCGTGCCACACACAGTGAAGATGTCCTCCTTCACCTCCATGGCCAGGCCAAAGTCTGCCAGCTTCAGCGTGATGCTGTTGTCCTTGTTGCGATGGACCTGACACACAGGTAACAGTGAAAATGGTCTCCACACACACCTCACGGGTAACAGTGAAAATGGACCTGACTACACATCACACAGGTAGCAATAAGAATGGACCTGACACATGCCAAACAGGTAACAATAAGAGTGGACCTGACACATGCCACACAGGTAACAATGAGAATGGACCCGGCACATGCCACACAGTAACAATGAAAATGGACCTAACACACACCACACAGGTAACAATAAAAATGGACCTGAACACATGCCATACAGGTAACAATGAAAATGGACCTGACACACCACATAGTAACAATGAAAATGGAACTCACACTACACAGGTAACAATGAAAATGGACCTGACACACACAGGTTACAATGAGAATGGACCTGACACACACCACACAGGTGACTATGAAAATGGATCTCACACCACACAGGTAACAATGGAAATGGACCTGACACACACCACACAGGTAACAATGGAAATGGACCTGTCACACTACACAGGTGACAATGAAAATGGTCCTGACACACACCACACAGGTAACAATGAAAATGGACCTGACACACACCACACAGGTAACAATGAAAATGGACCTGACACACACCACACAGGTAACAATGAAAATGGACCAGACACACACCACACAGGTAACAATGAAAATGGACCTGACACATACAACACAGTAACAATGAAAATGGTGTGATGATGATATCCTTCTTTCCCCTATGCTCCGACTCAAAATGGACCCTTAGTCCTCAAGGGGCTTACTCAGCATGTAACCTGACATGCCAAGGACACCTGATGTATGTAACAAAAGCATATTCCTGTCAGCAGCTTTTCAGGTTTGAGGTTTTGTTGCACCCCAGATAAAACCCAAATTGCATGTCAAAAGACAAGTTTATCAGGCAACACCAAACAATATTTGCATTGGAAGGTTTCCCGTGCCATGCTGTACTGCACTATTGATCGCCTGAACCCCCCCACCCCCAATCAATCCTGTGTATCTGACAGACACCACACCAATGTCCCTACCAACAAGTTTTCAGGCTTGAGGTCATGCTGAATAACTGATCACCTCAACCCTCCCACACCAATCCTTTCTACATTTCAGACACCACCACACCAATGTCCCTACCAGCAAGTTCTCGGGCTTGAGGTCGCGGTGCACGATGGATCGTGAGTGGAGGTAGTAGAGGGCATTGCACATGTCCTTTACCATGCTGGCTGAGTCCACCTCCCCGAACTTCACACTCTGGGTGATGGCATCAAACAAGTCCCCACCCTGGATAAGGAACACAATCAAGAGTCCATGTTTATCAGGAATCATCATCATCATAATTTTTAGCAGCAGCACCACCACAAAAAATAAAGAAAAAAAGAAGGAAAAAAATTGTTACAAACAGAAGGCATTTTCTTTTATCAGGAACAATGAAAATATTCATCACATAAATCCAAAAAACAATAAATATTTCATTTTTCATTCACAGTAAAGTGAAAACAAGCAAGAGAAGTAATTCATAGAGCATACATGTCACATCTAACTCTTACTGGCAAGTTTGAAGATCACTAGCATCCCACCCTGCTGCCATCCTCCCTCCCTGAAATCTAAAGTTACAGATACTTCGTCCACTTTTTTTTATATGCAAAGAATTGGTAATAAGAATTACAAATATAAATATATATATATATATATATATATACGTAGATTATATATGTATGATGTATGTATACACACACAGAGCTGACCATTCCGACTGTCAACACCTTTTCTCCTCACTTTGTATCTTTAGTTTTAGACGATCCTCAATCACAGCTCAAAGATCCCCCTCCCACTCCCTATATTACATTACTCTTTACATAAAGATTTCAGTTCGCATGCAACTTATTTCCTTTCGGTGCTGTCTTCTCATTTCACTTTTCTACCCTTCACTGGCTCCATTAGGGTGTCACTGGATGCTGATTCTGAATCTTTCGTGGCGAGAGTACCGCAGAATTATAGGTGGTATCTTTCCTTGTGATGCTAAGGGAGGACCACTCTCATGATCAGCTGTGCCCCACTGATGAGTCTGAATCAGCAGACGATAGGCTTTGGTGCAGGCGATATATCATACGTTTGTGTTTTTTTGGATGGACTGTCATTTGTCCCCCCATAGCAAGCTTGAGAGGGAAGTTATATTTATAGTCTAATCCTCTCTCTTTTTCCACCTCTATATTGGCAGAAGACAGGTTACCATGCACTTGTTAGCATGCAGCGATACACCTCTCTCTCTCTCAGTATATATATATATATATATAATATATGTATATATACCTATTCATCTGCACGCAAACACACACCTGAAACGGCACTATCTGGATGATCATCAGAAATAGCGCCCTACCAGTTACCAGCCTTCAGACTGAATTCAGGTCATGCATGGCAACCCCACCCTCCACCCGCACCCCCCTCCCCTCGCCTGCAGGTTCCCCCAGGTAAGGAACAGGTGATAAGAGCCCTAGACCTCCATTCCTGCACTCTCAGCGCCCTTTGGCACCTAGTCGACATCCATATGCTCCTATCATCACAAAGCCCTCTCCTCTTATTACCTAACCAAGTGACTCCTAATATTCTATTTGTGTATGTAGAGGGGCAAGAGGTTGGGTGGAGGTGGGGATTATGTGAGACTAAAATTAGTTCAACTTGTACTTTCTTTTTGATTCTGTTTGAATGTCAGTCTACTAGCGCAATGGTTGATCTGGTCACATGCTGGTTCTGGTTACTCACTACTTGTGCATATACGTGTACATTCTGTGCATGCACTTGCATGCAAGCGCACATGCATGAGTGAGTGAGAGTGTGAGCGTGTGTTTACCTGAGAAAGAATGTGCTTGGTGCACGCGTGCGTGCAACGTTTTGTGCGCGCACAAAATTTCATCGCAATTATTCTTTTTTCATTTTGCTCAAAGTATGTTCAGAAGCTCGTTTCAGTCATTCAGTATATGTGCACATACTTGTTCATGCATGTGCGTTGAGATGCATTTAAGCACATATTAACTGAGAGGATTTTTGGATGTTTTTTTTTTTTTTTTTGCTTCACATGAAATACTGAATTTAAAAGGCTCTTGAGTGCAATGCATATAACTCTAATAACACACTACCATCTCTTTTCTCTATTTCTTATTATGTGTTCTGAGCAGCGAAGTACAGCTGTGGACCAAATCGGGAACTGAATAATTCTTTGATCACCAAGGTATAGAACAGCAGGGTTAGTAGTGGACCTGAATCAATAAGCGATAAAATAGCACTACAAGTACTAGTACCAAATGAACTCAGTGGTGAAAGAAGAGAGAGGGGTACAAACCAATCAGAAAAAGAGAGAGAGAGGGACAGAGACAGAGAGAAGGGGGTGAGGGAGGAGACAGAAAAAAAGAGAGGGTGAGAGAGAGAGAGAGAGAGAGAGTGAGACAGAGGCAGACAGACAGGCAGAGGCATGAAGAGACAGAGACAGGGCAAGTCACAGACAGACAGAGACAGACAAACATACAGACAGACAGGTTGATGGACAGACAGACATGTACACTCAGATAAATTGTTGTTAAACCAACTTAAAGACAGAGATTTGACAGAGACAGACAGACAAGAGATCAAGCCAGACAAATGGAACACAACGCAGGAGAAATAAAAAAAAACGGTATGTTATGTATATCTGACCAAAGAGAGAGAGAGAGAGAGAGAGAGAGAGAGACAGAGAGAGACAGAGACAGAGAGACAGAGACAGAGAGAGAGAGAGACAGAGAGAGAATTCAGCTCATATATGCTCCTGTACTGTTCTACCCCTCTAAAACAATACACTCACAGTCAATGTCAGAAATTGTTGAAACTGAATGGAGACAGACATATAATAATATCATCAAGATATGCATCTGAGCATGAACGTGTGTACATTTTTCATCATGTGCATAAATGTTTATGTACCTTCTTCTTCTTCTTCTCTTCATTCCCTTAATGAAACAACTAGTTTTCTGTTTTGTTAAGAAATCATGTTATGTGTGGACATGGTTTTGTCGTTGCATGAAGCAGTTTGTGTATGAGAGAGAGAGAGAGAGAGAGAGAGAGAGAGAGAGAGAGCATGTGCATGTACACGCATGCGTGCCTGTATGCATGCATGCATGTGTGTATGTGTGTGTGTGTGTGTGTGTGTGTGTGTGTGTGTGTGTGTGTGTGTGTGTGTGTGTGTGTGTGTGTGTGTGTGTGCGCGTGCGCGTGCCTGCCTGCCTGCCTGCATGCCTACCTGTGCGCGCAAGCATGTGCACATGCATGCATGCATGCATGTGTGTGTGTGTGTGTGTGTGTGTGTGTGTGTGTGCGTGCTTGTGTGTGTGTGCATGTGTGTGGTTCTCTTTTTCTTCCTCTTTCAGTCAGTCTGCAGAACACCACCAGTCCTATCCCTCTGTTGACACAATGATTCACGGGTCAGTTACTGAACCAGACTGCAGGGCTTAGCTTCCTAGCGTCCTTTCCTTTGTACCAGTCGTGTCTCCCCCACCGTTAAACATCCTACCCCCTCTCCATTTTCTTTTACCTGTTCTGAATGCTCTTGCAGGGACCAGGTAATGCAGATTAACTGTTCCAGAAATCAGCGTGTGGAGCCATTTACATAGGCAATAATGACTCTGCCATCACAGCCTGGTACCTGGGTACTCTGCAGTAAACACTTTGTTGCAGCTCTGTTGTGATAAGCCTTTGCTGCTCTAACTACGCTGATGGTATTTAATGTTCGCTCTGCTTTCTCTTCAACCAACGAGGAAAATCTTTTGGTTTTTTTTTTAATGACTATTTAATGTTCCATTGCAAAACTGAACTTACAGTGTATTGGATCATTTTCTTTCAAAGTAAGAAAAAAAAAAAAAGGTTTTGATAACAAAAGTCTGTGTGCGTGCGTGCCTGTCTGTAAGTAATCCTCAAGATGTTCTGAATGTGTTTGTGTGTGTGTGTGTGTGTGTGTGTGTGTGTGTGTGTGTGTGTGTGTGTGTGTACATGTGTATGTGTGTTTGCATGTGTGTGTGCGTGTGTATGAGAGTGTTTGCATGTGTATGTGTGTATGTGTATTTGCACATGTGTGTGTGTGTGTGAGTGGGTGTGGGTGTGGGTGTGTGTGTGTGTGTGCATGTGTGTGTGAGTAAAAAAGAATGCTCCTTTTTGGTACAAGCATGGAAACAGTCAGCTCAGTAACAAGTTGTCTCTGATACAGCACATGTCTCCTGGTTGTACATGACACTAACGCTGGTATTTTTACTTTCCACGCTTCAAGAGGGTACATAACAATGAAATCATCTGAATGTGCCTTGCCTTGTGGGTTTGAAGGTATGAATTTGTGACTGTGAGTGACTGAGAGAGAGAGAAAGAGAATGTGTGTGTGTGTGTGTGTGTGTGTGTGTGTGTGTGTGTGTGTGTGTGTGTGTGTGTGTGTGTGTGTGTGTGTGTGTGCGTGCGTGCGCGCGTGTGTGTATGTGTGTGTGTGCGTGTGTGTGTGTGCGTGTGTGAGTGCGCATGCGTGCGTGAATATGTGCGCGCATGTATGCATGTGTGCATGTGCATGTGCATGTGCGTGTGTGTGCGTGCACATGCACACACACACGCACACATGTATGTCTGCATGTGCATGCACACACACGCACACATGTATGTCTCTATGATTACATGATAATATCCCTTTACCTGTATATTTCGGTTATTTGAGGTGAATCATTTGACACAACAAACATACAAAAAGTATGAATGTTGATTAATGTTCAATCTTCATGATGCACTGTACCAGAATCAACTCACACACACACACACACACACACACACACACACACACACACACACACACACACACACTCAGAATCCTGCTCATTAACCCGCAGATTCAATCTCACTAGCACACAATAATATACTGCTCCAAAACTCTCAGTGCCAGGCCAGTTGATAGTGGCGTGGCAGAGAACACCACAAAGTCTTCCCATTCCTCCCCCCCATCCCCCCCCCCCCCCCCTTCAAAAGATGACTTTGCAAATGGACATTAATGATTCTAATTTAATACTCAAAGTACTGAGACATAAAATGTTTATGTAAATGTTTTTTTTCAAAAGTTTTAACATATTCGCATTTTGTAGACTCAGTGGAAGAGAGTTCCAGACATACGGTACAAAGTAAGCTAGGCTTGCTTTGTACTGATTGGTCAATGCGTGGGTAGGGGAGAAGGAATTTCTTCAAGCCAGAACAGCTGTTCAATCTTGTAAACAGGGCATTGATATAGCATGGCATGGTATCTGTCAAGACTGTAAACATAAACATCATGCCTTGTTGAATTCCTATTGCTTACTCAGAGGGAGTATGTTCAGTGCTTTCACTTTTTCATCTGTTGACAGAGGTACAGCTGGATGGAGTAGCTTTTCTGCATGCCAATGGAGAGAATTCAGCCTTTTTTTGTGGACATCACTGCTCCCGTCCATATATCGAAGCGTAACTGATATGTGACATTATGTATGCCTTGAAGAAAAGTTTAAGCACAATACTGTTGACATAGCCCTTTAATTGAGATAACACGAAAAGGTTTTTTGAGATTATCTTGCATATATCATTGAGATGAGATTGCCATTTCAATTCTTTACCTATCGTTACTAAAAAAAAAAAAAACACGATGCTCATCTACGTGTTCGATAGAAGTCTTATTTGACTGAAGTTTAAAGGCAATGGGGGGTAAACTGGTGCTTTTGGTGGATGTCTATAGGTCTACTTCACAGGTTTGGGCTGAGTGTCTGACCACGGAGTTTGAATGACACCAGTCTCAAACGTCATTAAGACTCTCCTGGAGAGGCGTTTCTGTGCATTAATACCTTTTGTGCGGAGTGACGAGTCATCAGCAAATAAATCCGTCATGACTTTTTCATCTGATGAAAGTGATATGGACAATGGTAAATGATTGATGAAGTTGCAGAATAGGAGGAGACCTAGTACTGAGCCTTGTGGGACTCCATGTCTGACAAAGTCTGAACAGAGAGAGAGAGAGAGAGAGAGAGAGAGAGAGGACAGACAGACAGACAGATATGTCATGGGCCTCAGACTTGGAATTCATAGGCTCCAAATTTACCTGAAAGGCCACTGGTTTATACAGCTGTGGCACTTTTCAGCTCCAGTATCAAACACCACCCCCCCCAATTCTGCCTCCCTCCCCCCAACCCACACTCACCCAGAACTGCTAACACACACACACACACACACACACACACACACACACACACACACACACACACACACACCCTGTGTTTCCAAACCCCTGTTTCTATGTGACTATAAATATTATAACTATAAATATTATAAACATGGCTTATCCATCCTTCTGATATGAATGTAAAAATTCTGAAAATGGAAAGTGAACATTCTCTGGATTTTACAAATAAAAGAGAATCTTGAGGGAAAACTAAACAGCTGTCTATTTTGATGACAAATAATATTTCATACTGAGGGAGAGAGAGAGAGAGAGAGAGAGAGAGAGACAGAGACAGACAGAGAGAGACAGAGTGAGAGACAGAGATCATACAATGACAATGGAATATCAATGAAAAGAAAAGAGAAGAAGAGAAAAGAGGGGGAAGAAGAGGAGTGGGGTGGGGGCCATGGAGAAATGGACAATAGTCAACATGTACAACGCAGACATAAAATGAATATGACAAAGTATGCACAATGTTTGGAACAGAGAGAGAGAGAGACAGAGAGAGAGAGAGAGAGAGAGAGAGAGGGGGGGGGGGGGGGGGGGGGAGAAGAACGGAAAGGGAAAACATGACAAGTGAGAAGAAGCAGAAAAGCACAAAATGTAGTAATTTTTTTATATGGCATAAAAAGACACAGAAGGTATAATATAACAAAGTGATACACAAATAAAGCGGAGAGAGAGAGAGAGAGAGCTACCCCAACGTGACTAGCAGCCCAGACACACCAGCACTGACCTTGACCAGCTCCATGACCAGGTAGATCTTGTCCTTGGTCTCATACTCCTCATAGAGTTTGACAATGTTGGGGTGGTTGCAGTCCTTCATGATGTCGATTTCGTTCTCCACCATGTGCTCTTTGCCCTTCAGTTTGGGCTTGTCGATGATTTTCATGGCAAACTCTTGACCCGACGATTTCAGCTGGGACATCTTCACAATGGCAAAGTTGCCGTCCCCCAGCACTCGGCCTAACTCGTAACGCTCACTAACGAAATTGTCGCTACTGACCTGTCGTTCTGCCTTGCTGCGACGAATCACTTTGGCTTTAGCCTTGCGGCCTGTGTTCTTGTCACCGGCGTTTTCTTTGTCTCGCTTACGCTTCTTCTCTGGTTTCACTTTCATGCTGTCTTTGTCCTTATCTTTTTCTTCTGTGACTTTATCTTTTTCCACATTGTCCTCTTCACCAGCTTTCTTCGTTCCGTCTTAGATTCTGTGTCGTGTTTTTCCTCCTCTTTCTGATTTTCTGTCTTGGACTCCTCAGCTTTCTTGGCTTCTTCCTTCTCTTTCTGTTCCCTCTCCTGCTTCTCCTTCTCTGCCTTTTCTGCGGCCACCATCCGTTCACGAGCCGCTCTCTCTGCCTGTTCTCTCTCTTCCTGCTCCTTTCTGATTCTTTCTGCTTCTTTTTCTTCTTCCGTCTCTTTCCAGGCTTCTTCTTTTTCTTCGTTTTGTTTATGAACATCTTCCTTCTCCTTGGGGTCTCTCCGCCGGATGTCATCCAAAGGTTTGAAGGGGTTGAGAGGGGCCAGGCCGCGTCGCTGACGCTCTTCCTCCAGCGCTTTCCTCTCTCGCTCTATCAATCGGTTCTGACGTTTACGAGCTTTGTCACGCTCTTCGTTTGCTGCTTGTTTACGCTCACGCTCCAGTTTGGACAGCATATAGTAACCCTGAGGAGAGCCTGCCTCCGAGTCACGTTCACTGGCCATCGCTACAGCAGCGGCTCTCTTGCTGCGATGGGTGTGGCGCTGGGAGCGGTGGGTGGACTGAGCCTCGTAATCCTGATTGGCATTATCACCGCTTCCTTCCACAAACCCGCTGTCTTTCTTGTCTCCTTCACTGTCTTTGGAGGCATTGTTAGCTTTCTTGTCTCGTCGCCTCTGCTTCTCCCAATCTTTCAGCAGCATTTTGGCATAGACACTGTCTGGGAAAAACTCATCAACAAGGTCAGCCACATCACTGTCGTTAAAGCGCTCGCTTCCTAACGCAATGAAACAATCATCCTCACGGAAAAAGTCTGACACTCCTTTGACCTCTCTGCCCCGTATTGTGTACAGTTTCTGCACTCGGCTGTGTTTCCACTTGGAGCCGAAGGCTTCTGAAATGTCTGCCATCAGCTGTTCATAGGACTGAATGCTCCGCCGGTTGAGAAGAATCTTCACGTTATCCCGCGGTCGGGAGCCGTTGCGGATGATGGTGACGACTTTGGGTCTGATGGGAACGGCCTCTCCAGGAGCTCCCAGCAGACCTCCGGTCTGGCGCTGCTGGTTGCCAAAGGTGCCTGGCCATCGGCGGCTGATGTGGGAGGTGTTGCCCTGAGCAGCGTTGGAGCGGTAGTAGCGTCCCGGGTGGAAGGCATTGGCGGCGTATCCACGGTACTTGTAGCTGCCGTAGCTGGCCTCTGATGTAGCATCATTTTCCTGCAGCTGACTGAGGCGCACTGTACACACAGACATCAATGGTCATTATCTACTGCACACACAGACATCAATGGTCATTATCTACAGACATCAATGGTCATTACACTGCACACACAGACATCAATGGTCATTATCTAGCACTGCACACACAGACATCAATGGTACACACACACAGACATCAATGGTCATTATGGTCATTATCTAGCACTGCACACACAGACATCAATGGTCATTACAGACATCAATGGTCATTATCACAATGGTCATTATCTACTGCACACACAGACATCAATGGTCATTACTTAACACTGCACACACAGACATCTGCACTGCACATACAGACATCAATGGTCATTATTTAACACTGCACACACAGACATCAATGGTCATTATTTATTTACACTACTGCACACACAGACATCAATGGTCATTATTTAACACTGTACACACAGACATCAATGGTCATTATCTAGCACTGTACACACAGACATCAATGGTCATTATCTAGCACTGCACACACAGACATCAATGGTCATTACACACACAGACATCAATGGTCATTATCTAGCACTGCACACACAGACATCAATGGTCATTATCTAGCACTGCACACACAGACATCAATGGTCATTATCTAGCACTGCACACACAGACATCAATGGTCATTATTTAACACTGTACACACAGACATCAATGGTCATTATAGCACTGCACACACAGACACATCAATGGTCATTATTTAACACTGCACACACAGACATCAATGGTCATTATTTAACACTGTACACACAGACATCAATGGTCATTATTTAACACTGTACACACAGACATCAATGGTCATTATTTAACACTGTACACACAGACATCAATGGTCATTATCTAGCACTGTACACACAGACATCAATGGTCATTATTTAACACTGTACACACAGACTTCAATGGTCATTATCTAACACTATATACACACAACATCAATGGTCATTATACACACAGACATACAATGGTCATTATTTAACACTGTACACACAGACATCAATGGTCATTATCTAGCACTGTACACACAGACATCAATGGTCATTATTTAACACTGTACACACAGACATCAATGGTCATTATCTACTGCACATACAGACATCAATGGTCATTATCTAGCACTGCACATACAGACATTAATGGTCATTATCTAGCACTGTACACACAGACATCAACGGTCATTATCTAGCACTGTACACACAGACATCCATGTTCATCATCAGGCACTGTACACACAGACATCCATCTTCATCAAGCACTGTACACACAGACATCCACGTTCATCTAGCACTGTACACAGACATGCGTGTTCATCTAGCACTGTACACACAGATATCCATGTTCATCTAGCACTGTACACAGATATGCATGTTCAGCATCAAGCACTGTACACACAGACATCCATGTTCATCTAGCACTGTACACAGACATGCATGTTCAGCATCAAGCACTGTACACACAGACATCCATGTTCATCAAGCACTGTACACACAGGTATTCAGGAGAGCGCGGAGGGGTCAGCAGGAGAAACGAAGTGGAGAAGAAGGGTCTAGAGAAGCCAAGGAGGGAAGGGAGTAGGGAGGAGGAAAGGACTCCATGAAATGTTCTAAAGAAACTTTGCATGACAGAAGAAAACAGTCAAACCAAACTTAACAACAAGATCACAGAACAAAACAGTTAATCAAACTAACCACTAACATTATGAAACAAAACAGTCAAACAGAACTCACCAGCAAACATTTCATATCAAAACAGTCAAGCTAAACTCACAGCAAACATTGTGGTACAATCCTCCCCTGATTGACTCCTACCCAGAGCTGAGTTTACTATAGGCTCTGTTCAGATGACTGGAACCACACAGCCATGTTTCATCCACTCAATGGATGCGTCTCTCGAGACTGTTGCTCTGATTTCCTGACCAATACTGCAGGTGTTTGCATCTCTTGGGCCCTGGTTGACGCTGAGATATATTATGAAAGTAAGCATAGAGTACAGCCCCGTCATGTAGTCTCTAACCAGAATGGAAATCCGTAGCATTATCTTCATCATCCTAATTCTCATCGATCAGCAAAAGAAAAAAAAATTCAGATTCTGTTGCCCTTCATGCCCTGATGACCCCAGTTACTCAGCACCAGTGCAGTGTCTCCTCCGTTGGGTTGCCTCTTGATGACTTGACATTGACTGCTCCCAGTCCCAGTGTATTGCCGGTGCTGGGACGTCGGCAGGTCGGGCTGGGCTGTGTGTGTGTGTGTGTGTGTGTGTGTGTGTGTGTGTGTCAGAGTAAACAGCGTGGGTGCAATGCCACTGAGGTGGAACAGAAGATGGGACAGCAAAACAAAAAAACAAAAACACACACGCACATACACACAAATCATTATGGCATAAACCAGTCAACAACAACAAAAATCACCATGCGCCTGTACAGAACGAAAGACCAAATGAAAATTGCGACAGAAATCACAGAACAAAGTGGAACCAAACTCACCACAGATGTCACAGGGCAAGATTGTGCACCCTAGCTCATCACCAACACCACCAGGAAAAAACAAACTAACTAACAAACAGTCAAATCAAAAGTATCAAAAACACTACAGAACAGTCAATCAAACCCACCACAAAAATGACAGAACAGAATTGTCCAATCAAACCACCACAAAAATTACAAAACAAAACATCCAAATCAACTCACACACACACACACACACACACACACACACACACACACACACACACACACACACAAACCCCTACAGAACAGAAGTAAAGAACCCACCCACCAGTCCTGCCCATCGACCATGGCTCCAGGTCTTTACGGCCGTACTTGATGACCTTGAAACCTTCAAAGCCAGCACACACATAGGTCTCCCCGTCCTGAAGGTCCTCGATGTCTGATACCGACGACCCCCCAACCGGAGTGAAGATCTGACGCACACCATAGGGCAGGTTGAGGCTGGAGGGAAGCTTGCCCGTCAGGTCGTTCAACAGGTCGTTGAAGTTGTAGTACCTGGCCAATACCAAACAGCAGTCAAATGTAAGGACTTGTACAGACCAGAATTTATACAATTGAACAGAAAAAGCGAAACAGACATAAGGAATCAATTTCGGTCTTTTAAGAGAGAGTGGAGAGATAATGATGCTTGTAGCCCAGCCAACAGCAAAAGGCCATATCACAGCCACCACAGCACTGACGTCAAAAAACAAACAAACCAAAAATATAGCACAACTCCACACAACTAATTTAAATACACGTTCTAAAAAAATGGGTATTTTGTTAAAATCTTTCTTCTATAAAACCTTAGATCAGATAAAGAAAATGTTTCTCTTCAAAAATTCACAAAGCACATCAGGCGGGACATTTCTTAGCAAGGTATTCATGGAGTCTGCTGTAAACTGGTTATGTCTGACATAATGCAAGTCCCAACACTCCAAAGGAACATAAAAGGCACAGGTCTAATACGTTGTCACAGC